>APFE030891051.1:102614-160770 GCA_000404065.3 Pinus taeda
CAAAGTGTCTCATATCGATCCTCCACATCAAGTCCCTCTTTCAAGCCATTCCCATACATGTACTTGAAAGTATGCACCCCATCATGCATCAAAGTTTCTGACCTTAGCTCCTCAATGCATCAAATCCTCCAAGTCCACCATATATGAAGTCTCCCAAAAGTCACAACCTCATGCCATCATGAGCTCCATGAGTCATCTCAAACCAACATCTATCAAGCATACAAGTCTCGGCCCAAAGGTCTCTGCAAGATGCCTCAGCTCTCCATGTAGTAGGAATGATCCATAGTCTACTCACAACTCCATCCAAGTCCATAGCCTTGTTGTACAAGAGTGCAAAACATCTCCATCGGCTCATAAATAATAAGTCTCCATGTCACACTAGCGAATCTACTTGCACAACATCCCTGCCTTGGCACTCCTCATAGGATGCCCATAAGTGACACCTCTACAAGTGCTCCTGCATAATGTCCTTGCATAAGACTGCCATGCTCCATGTCTCCAGCCTGATGTCCATGACTAAGTTGCCCATGTAGTCCAACCAAGTAGACCCATCACAACAATTGGTCATCCTCATCCAAGTCTACAATCTTTGGTCTAGCGAACTCAATCACCAACCATATCATCATCACATGAGTCTCTTCACCATAGCTCCCCCACTAAAGGTTCCACCAAGACTTCCTTCTTGGTCTCAGCCATGAGAAGTCCACACAAGTATCATCATACCCAAGTGTGTGCCCTCCAATGTATCCATGAGTCATGTCGAGCACTTAGCCAATTCTCCATGTGGCTAAAGCATGACCCATTCATCCACAATGATCATCATGTTCCTCCCTTGTCACGAGCCCTTGTACCTTCTATCATAAGGTCACAAACAACCCCAACAAGTCTGCAACAATCAACAATCCTTGCTTCTCCATACAAGTTTCATCATATTCATCCATGGTAAGATCCTCCCTAGCATTGGCAAACTAACTTTGCCCTTCCCTGCATACAGTCCATCTACCAAATGCTCAAGTGAAAAACAAGTATCAATACTTACTTCATCATCATGAGGCTCCTCCATATGAGTATCCTCATCCATCCATGTATGCCAACTGCACGATCCTAGTCCAACTTGATCGATCTCAAGTTCATCCTCCATCGTTGTCACAACTGCAACATCCTTAATCATCATGGCTTCCTCTTCCTTGTCAGCACAATCTGCAACTTCATCTTGCTCCATTATCCAACCAAGTTGAAGAAGTTCGTCTTCAACATTATTTTCCAAGACTTCAAGTTTCTCCCGAATCCGGGGATTCTCTTCTTTCATCTGCTTCAACCTGTATAAGGTAAGCAAGAGCTTCCCTTCGCATTCTTCCAAACCTACCATCCCTTGTCATTCAACTTGGTCCAAGCACTAAGCTTCACCTCTGCTAAACCTGTTTCACCATTCACCTGAATCACCCTGATCTTCCACTTGTTACCTGCAAAACTTGAACTCCCTTTCAAGTCTTCGGTCTTCGTAGAATCAGCTCCTTGATTCAGTACACCAGCACCAGCTCCCCGGCACTAGCTCTGATACCACCTGTCACGCCCCTACACCCGCGGTAGTCTTTCAACAGCTTATAGTGAGGTGCAGCACTACCAATCATTTTCTTTTCACCAATACTTACAATTGTAGACTACACCTAACATTCCATACTTAGTTTTATATTTTTGTTACCAAGTATTATTTTATCCTTTATATAAGTGAAAACCCATAACATTCACATAAACAACATTATACAATAGAAATGCACAACAGTATAAAGGGAGGGGCAACTCCCTACAATATGAGTCTGTCTGAATCAATATATATATATATATATATATTATATTATTATATAATCTTCTTTTACAAGTACAAGTTAAATCTTGGGAAACCCCAAATTTACACTTAGCCAATTTTCAACTTCGACAAACTCGGTTGCCCAGCTCATCAACACCTCCGCATGACTCACCAACCCTTCGTTCACCCCGTCGAATGATCATGTTGTTTGCCCAACTTGGGCGTGCCTCGTTGTAACCAAGTCGCCACACACGGGCATCTCCACATGAGTCACACCTCCATTCACAACTCCAACACTTCACCGTTTCCACTGTTTCGTCGTGCATGGCACGCCGTCACCCATCCACCCATCCACAAAACCTCACCGTGTCGATCAACTCACCTCCGTGCATGGCGCGCCCTACCCGGGTCACCCGTTCAGCACCTTGGTTGGTTGATTCAGCAAACGCCCTACTCGAGTCACCCGTCATGCACGCCTGCACGGATGCCTTCACTGGCCGCCCGTCGTGCATGCCTACTCGGACGCCCTCACTGGTCACCCGCACGCCTTCAACCTATAACCGAATTGCGCTGACGTGTGCCTTGCCCAAGAATGGGCACATTACCAAGCTGCTCCCTTCCTTCTCAATCCGAACTTTGCACCTTGCCTTGCGCCCTCCTCTTCATTAGATGAGCGAAGATGTTCGATGTCCAAATGAGCCTCCATGCTTGTTAACTTATATCGTGCGTTGGGCGAGGTCTTGGCTACCCTGCCGACCTGCCCACGCCCTTTACTCCATCACAAACGCCCTCCAACATCTGTCGGCCTTCGTTCTCTCGCTCTCCAAGTATAGGTTGGCTCGTCCAAGTTTGTAAGTCAACCCGTCGGTTGAGCCCACGCTCCCCACGCTATAAACATGACTCGCTCCATCCTCCTATGCACATTATAACTCATTACCTTGCACGTTTAGACCGCAGAGCTTCATACTTTGCACTTTTCCAACCGCTTGTCCATCATCGAATGCGTTCACACATTGGGTGAAACAGCAGGTCCTTACATAAAGGGTAAAAATTAAAATCAAACATTATATATATACATATATATTAAAAAGAAACCCATCATAAGAAAATTTCTTGATGGGTAGTCAAATTTATACCTTGGATATATCTAAATTTATACCTTGGATACGTCTAAAGTGTTTTCAAATAAGTGCAAACTATTTTCTAGTTTATCCGACCTTTTGTTGAGTTTCTTGGCAGTTCTAAATATATGATCTTATAAAGATGAATTAGCTAATTTTTAAATCCGTTAATGTTGCAACATTATTAATTTTTTTCTAATTAATTAATATTTAAATTCCATTAAATTCCAAAAAAACATAAAAGCATTTTGTTTATTACTATGACATTTATCTAATTAACTTAAATGGATAATAAATATCTATAATAAAAAATAACATATTAGGGATTATATATTAACTATGATATTTATCATCAATATATAATTTTAATTAAACCTTAGTATTAAATATTAAATATCACTATTTATTATAATAAATAAAAAAAATATAATTTAATATTTATAATATTTACTCTCTTATATTATCTATAATATATATATATATATATATATATATATATATATTATATATATATATATATATATATATATATATTCTATGTGGTTCAAGAGTGTCAAGAGAATTGAACACGTGAGACACACACACACACACACATATATAAACCATAACAATTCTATAACTTATATAGCAAACATATATTATAGTAATTATAATATAATAATATATAGATATACTATAATAATCTAGTAATTATTAATATTTTATATTAATTAATATTATATATATTTTATATACTTAACTAATGAGGATTAATTCTATTATTTTTTAGGGAAAATATTACATTTCCTTCTAAATAGGAATATAGATTGTTATGCTAGATATTTTAGGTTATTTTTTTAATGGGAAGACCAGAGCATAACCAAGAGTGCACACTTGGTATAGAGGCATAAGATAGCATAATTTTTAAGAAAGCTAAAAAAAAATATAAATTTGCTAAAAATAGTGTGGATTGGCCATTAAGACCATTGTGAAATCAGAAGGTAAAATAAACCAAAGCATAGCATAAGGCTAAGTGGAAGGATCACAATCTATAGTTGCATCCTAAATGGGGTCCTCATTTTTTGTCATGGGTGTTGCCTACAAGGGGAGGACTACCAAGGTGTTTCTCAATGCGATTGAGAAATTGGTTTAGATGCCTCATATGACAATGCAAATGGTCTAGACAATGTAGGATGTTTACTCGATGGTCAAACTGGAAATGTCTTTTTGTCAAAGAGAAATTTCAAATGCCAATATAAGGAAATTGTGTACATGTACTCGTTGAAGCGAATTTTCATGTGCCCAACATTTGGCACCCAATTTCTTAGTTTGGCAGTTGTGTCTAAAATTTGTTGTGTTAGAGATTCTCATTTTTGTTCGATACGAAGTAGATCCTCTTGGATGGGGTCTAGGGTGAGATCCAAAAACTTAGTATTTGTTTCCTCTAGGGAATGACTGGTACATGAATGTTCTTGAGAAGCATGATCCTATTAATAAGTTTCCCTTGGAAAAGACATGTATGTTGATGAGGCATGGTGAAAGGCCTAACATGATACCAAACAAGTTATCTGGGAGGGAAGGGACAAGAAATATTCCAAAAGAGAGGTGCCACGTGAAGTAAAGGAAGGGCTAAAGGAATACGTGATAGATGAAGTAGGGAAAAAGAAGAGGATAAAACAACCAACTTATCACAAGAAGGAAAAGCTAGCTTGGGAGGGAGTGTAGAAGAAACCACATGTATCCTTCCAAAGAAACTAGTAGGGGAAAGTAAGAATATGCCAGAGATAAACCATAAAAAAGGAAAAAGCCTCAAGAGAAAGCCAAGAATTTCTAGGAGAGCTCTAAATAAGAATATTGGCCAAGAGAATATGAGTAATAGGTTCAATATCACAAACACAAACTAGGAAAAAAGAGGAATTCAAACTAGAGACAATCAAGAGCTCCCATTGAAGGGGGGCAATGCCCAGAGAGACTGTCATCCAACATGCACGTGAAGCTACATTTGAAGACCACAACATTCACGTCTACACTACAAAGAGAGTGAAACAACAAAGCTATTATGATATTCCAAAGTGTCAAATGTAAATTATCATTGAATCTCCAGTTGGGGAGGGAAGACCTACTAATTCTGGAGTAGCAGATGGGTACCAAGAGTAGGGCCTGGTCAAGGTTCACAGAGGTGGGTCGTCTGGTGCTCCCAATTTGGATTAATGAGAGCTGAGATAAAATTTGCAGATGGGGAATTTTGATACCCAATAGTATGAAATGAGAATTCCATCGTTGAGGAGAGTGATGTGAACTCCATTAGAGTAATAATGATCCACACATGAGCATAGGCTTGACATGTCTAACAGAATGACAGGTAATCAATGCGGTGATAGTGTTTAGGCATGAGATCAAGGAGATTGCAGTCAACCCACACGAGGCAGGCAAGGTCTTGAAATCATAAATTCCATAAAGATGTTTTATGTGGATGTGTTTCCATAATCCCCAACTTCTTAGATAGGTGACCAATTTTTTGAAGTTTTTTTTATTGTTTTGTAATAATTTTATTTAATATTTATTTAAAAATAGTTGAAATAGTATATTTGAATTGTTAAATATATATAGAGTAAATATTTTAGAAGTCCTTCAAATTTCTCATTTTTTATAAAAAAAAATCTCAAATAATTAAAAATAGTATTCTTACCAATAACAATATAATGAATAACAATATAATCAAATATTTGATTAAAAAAAGGTGAAGACATCTAATAATTAGACTAAACGTCACCCAATTTCTTTTAAATTAATATTTCTATATTTCCTTATCCTTATTAGAGATCTTAAATAAGCCTAATCTAGTTGTTTTACGATTTGGTTAGTTATATTTTTTTATTTTTTTATAAATCTAAAATAGGTTTATTAGAATGGCATATTTGAATTATATAATCTATTATATTCTTCTAAATATAATATTTATTGGAAATATAAATTTGAACTATCACACTAACTTCAAAATATACTATTTAATGCATATAAGGATTCAGGTCCTAACCTACATTTAAGTATATTATTTATTAGAATTGTAGATTACACTAGCTTTGAGGTATATTATTTAATACATACATAGATTCAGGTCCCTAGCTTACATCTTAGGCAATCAATATGTATAGATTTAATAATAAAAAAATATGTCATTCCAACCATTTTTTATCTTTAAATATCATTTAAAGATATATCAAGAAAGTGAAAATTTAAAACATTTATTGGGTTACACTTATGAAATACCAAAATACATGTTTTTTATGTTGTTTTTTTAAGATATTTATATTGTATTTTTTAAATATATTGATGTATTGAGTGTCTTTAAAAACCCGTTGAATTATTTGGATTGTATGGAATATAAACTTCAATATTCATTTCCACAAATCCTTACAATGTTTTTGAAAAATTAATATTTAATTAAATAAATTATATATTAAATAAAAATAATAATTCAGTGAATAAATAAAATTTTAAAATTATGCAATTAAATAAATTATGGATTAAATTAAAAAATACACAATAATCTCATCACAATTATATATCAAAAACATAAAATAATAAAAACTTAAAAACTTTAATTTTTAATTTTTAATTCAGTAAATTGAAACAAAGGAAAATGACAAAACCTTTCGCACAGGATTTCTCCACTTAGTATGGACGAAATTTCACACCACATAAGAGTGGGCACAAATGTTTTTCTATTTTGAGGATCATTTTTATTTTAAAACGGTGTAGAAATTCATTTGCAAAGATCAAAGTAAGGAAATAGTAAAAGACACTTCCATAAGGTTGTCTGAGTATAACCAAAGTGCGTTCTCCATATGTTATAGCATTAATGGTTTTTTTCAAAAATATAGAGAAGCCAGGGTGGGATGTGATATGGGCAGTACGAAGGTCATAAAAATTGTCGCCTCCCACATGCTCAACGCAGGAGGTGTGGTGTCCTTTGATATGAATGTATAGATAGTGAGTTGGCAAGGTGGCGGAGAAGGTTAAGGCATTCGACTTGTAGGGTAAGAGAGAGCAACTGTGGAGACAAGAGGTGACTCAGAGCTAGGGAGAGGTGAAGGCAAGCAAGGAATCTTGGTTGCGGACAAGAAACAAATTCCCAGTATGTAATTTGGTCTCGCTCTTGTATCAATTGCATGATCTGGTTAGAGTTCTGCTGGGGGAAGGGAGGAGTAGGTAGTCGTCTCAATGGGGAGTAGCTCTGTATAGGATGCACTGAGGGAGGAAAGGGTGTGCCATGGCCTAGTTCTGCTTCCTATTTTTATCCCAATTGAACCAGAACCTTGGTACTAGAATTGGCAATTGCAAGCTGAGAAGATACACAGGCCTATCTCTAGTTTCTCAGACCAGGGTAATAGGGGATAATGGGTTTGCCATTCCTAGGGGCTGGGAGCTGAAGAGAGAGGCGCGAAAGAGCTAAGGGCAGGGGGCAAGGCATTCAATCATGGCAGTAAGACGCCGAGAAAACCTTGGGAAACTTGACACCCACATGGTATTGAGGGCAAAGCTAGGGATCCTGGATGTCATTCTGCACAGAGGTCAAAGTAAAGCCATGGTTGGCATCTGTTGGTTGAGGGTGCAGAAAGTGGGTATAAATGCAAACATCATGTTAGGCTCCAGACGAGCCTGAGGGCTTGGTTATAGATGTAGTAGGATGACTAGAAATTGAACCATAGCAAGGGAGACAGGTACTATGAGAAGCCTTGGGAGAAGAGTCAAAAACCCAATTCCCTTGGCCACCTGCGAGCTCTGAGCTACTTTAACTCTTAGGTGGAGAAGTATGGAAGAGAGTAACTATATGAACAACAAAGATGGGATGATGAACAACATTTGATGAGCCTAACCCCATTTGGTTGTCCACAGGACGTCATTGCACAGGTTATGGCTCGAATGGTGAGAAGACGTAGTCGTGGTAGGAGAGGCCCAGCCCATTGCGCAGACAAGGGGTCGAGCACATCGGAAGCTCGTAGGGGTGGTAAGCTTGTCGAGCACCTCGTTGCAGAGGCAGCAACAACATACCAAGATGAGACGGACGCGGGAATTCGGAAGCTGATTGAAGACTGGGAAGTAGAGATTAAGCAGGAAAGTGAATCAAAGGAAGAGATCGACAATTAAAAGACGTTGGTCCTAGATCCAGGGAATACCCATCGTAGAATTACTCAGTTTAAACACACCTTTTATTTGTATTTCTTAATTAAAAGTCTTCTTGGAAAAGCGATGGAACAAATCTTTGTGGGGATGGCGGTAACAGTGCAGGGCCTGCCAAACTATAAAAAAGACATGGAAAAAATCATCTTTCAGTTGCACAAACATGACATCAGGATAGATCGAATCGGCCGCCACATCCCTTGCATACTAAAGCTGTATGGAATTCCAGGGGTGACCACTGAAGGTCCTGGTCCTATAGCCTCTGTCTCATATGAGCAGAAAGAGCAGAAAGACTAGACTCTTCATGCATAGTTTTTGTTTATGCAGATAACTTTTAAGTTTCATGTTGCATATGCTAGTCGTTACAATTATGTAGTATATAGACATGAGATTGAGATTTATCTAGCTTGGTTAGAAAGATTGAAGCAATTTTGTTTTTGGATAGCTTATAATGCTTATCGGTGGCCAATAGAATTGGTTTCCCCTCGGGGCAAGTTGAGGCCACCAGGTCAATCTTTGTGGTGTAATTTATCTAATATATAATAAAAATGGATGGATCTACCAAGCTTAACAAAAAAAAAAAGATTTAAAAAAAAAAAAATCTGATATATATATTACAGAAGCCATTGAATTTTATTATGGGAGAGTAAAAGTACTCGGTTCGATTGGATATTTAAAATTAATTGAGTATATCAAATTAAGTTTATTTATTTATATTTCAATATTGACATCATTTGAGGTATTTATATTTAAAGATTTTTATATTAAAAATCATATAAAGAAAGATATTTTTACTCTTTTCGTTCAATTAAGATGTTTTAAAATTAATTGAGTATGTCAAATTAAATTCAGGTTATTTAAATTTTCAAATATTTGATTATCATTTGAGGTATTTTATTTTTAAAGATTTTACATTAAAATGATATTTATTAAAGATATTCTATTTTTTTAAATCTCTTGAAAATGTTTATAGACCAGAATAGATTTATTTTAATACAGATTTACATGAATTGAGTTGGATCTTGATATTTTTTATAAATTGTTATTATTTAAATGTTTTGGGAATTATTTTAAACTTTTAGATTTTTAAAATTTATTTAATAAATAATAATAAAAATACTAAAATATAAAATAAACTTCTCTTCTCAATAATCCAATTTTATTTTTACATAGTAATACAACCACACAAACTAAATCTTTAATCTGCTAATAAGCTCAGCTCTGAAGATTCGGGCTTTAAAAACCAAAAATTATTATACTTATCTAGATCAGATTTTCTCTAGTCAACTTGCTTTACGCCGCCATGCTATTTTCCAGCTTTGAAAATACAGTGGACCACCGCCTAACATAGATCAGATTTTCTAGGAGAAACGTGTTTAGTCGTGTCTTCCCCCTTGATGAAGTCAGGGTCGATAAAAGAGCCCGATCGGATTTTCTCCTATAAACTTGTTTTTCTGTGGTGTCTGTTCAATGGTGCAGTCAAAATCAAAAGAAGAGCCCAATCAGACTTTTCTGGAATAAGCTTGTTTTGCTGTGTTGTCTCCCTCAGTGTCAGAAGAACTGACAGCAGCCAAAGATCCGTGTGCTCGATATATTCAGTCAACCCTTTCAGATGCACCAAAGTCATCGATAGACTCTTACCCATCTCGAAGCTCCATAACACTGCACGAGTTGTCTGCATTTGTAGGAAACATCTCCACCCACGCTTTATATATCCATTCACATCCTTACCCTCTCACGCCAGACCCCTCGTTGCCCCTTAGGGTTTCAGCGCGCAGGCCCTGAGAGTGTTCATGTAATTATTAATCTTTCCCACTACATTTTGATAGATGGAGATGTGAACAAAGAGCAGGTTGAGAGAATCAATGGGGAATCAAATGTGCTGCGCTCAAGTGTCGAGAAGCATGGCGGCCGCAAAAGTTATACGGTGGGACGACGGCGGCGTTGAAGAATTTAGGGAGGCAATTAAGGTGGGAGAACGGATGATGGACAATCCCCAGCACTTTATATGCAATTTCAGTGACCTCCGAGCAGGGGTTCGCATCGCAGCGCTCCCTGCAGAGAAGGAGTTGCTGTTGGCAGGCGTCTACGTTCTTCTGCCAATGCAAAAATATTTGCGTCGTGTTCTATCGCCTTCTGATATGACCTCACTTAACTTGTTAGCATTTAATTGCAATTCCGGCCATAGAAAACTCTCTTGCGACTCCAGGATCTTTCCAGCACTTGGCACCGGCAATTCATATGAAATTCGTTCAAAGCAATGCAGTACGGGGAGATCAGATTTGAACGAGAAAGTCGATGAAGACGAAGATCAGCCGTTGGTGTTAGGGTTACACGAGCACCGGATACGAGGATTTCGGTATTGGAAGCCGGCGCTAGAGACCATAAAGGAGTCCCCGCTTGTTTGTAAACCCTAAAAACTGTGCTGAACCTGATTATATTAGAACTTCACTTTCGTTTGAACTTTCAGCAATGATACTCCAATTTTGAGTATTTTTGTATGAAATCGGTCTTCTTCAAATTGTAACAATGTAGAAAGTTTATGACAAGGATAAGCCTCTGAATATGCAGCTGGTTGATCTGAGCTTTCAGCAGCAATGTCTTTAGGAATGTGATAGGGTTAGATTTGGTAGAGGCGGTAAATTAATTTTTAATGCTTTCAACATTCAGTGTTGCTGTAGATCTCAGATAAGTTTGTTCCACTAAAAACAATATTCAAGTGGGCCGTACTTTGATTACAAACAACTTTCTCGACTAAAATATTCTGTATTTACTATTATTTGTTTAAAGATTATCTATGATATTAAAAGGTGTTGCGCAAATTAACAAATTTTAAAGATAAATTGAGTGACGAAAGACGTGTACAAAGAAGATGAAATAAGAAAAAGATGAGATCTGAGTGATCCAAGTGAAATTATTGTATTTATTGTATGGGTGAACAAAAAATTTATTTTCGTATGGTATGGGTGGTGAAACTTGATAGTTCATGTAAATAATTTTATGAATATAGTTTGTTTGTAGGTTAAAAATACACTTTCATACTTTAATTTTTCTCTAATATAATTTAATAGTTTTGACCATGGAGTGCTTTATGAATATTAAACCAGAGTTTTGGTTAGGGAGATAAAGCAACAAAATAAAAAATTGATATATTTTAATTATAATTTTTATTAATTAAGACTAATTATAAAAATTTACAAGTTTAAATTTATTCGCATATTAGAATTATTAGAATTTTGAGACTAAGAGAGTTATTGACTATTCTTTGATGATCATTTGGTAGCCTAGCTTAGCTTAGCTAACAATCACTTTGAATATTTTGATTGGCCACATACTTCAATTGTAACGTAATTCTAAATTTCTTTCAATTTAGTTAAATTTCCATATAAATAAAACTTTGTTTTGTTTACAAATGTTTTACAAAAAACAATTTTCTTGGTCTGATATAGTTTAGTATAGTTATAAAATAGATAGTCTAGATGTGAGCTATGGTTCTTTTTCCGAAAGTTTACATCATATCACTATATATATGGGTAAATTTGATGTGCCTCCATGCATAATTTTTTCTTAATATATTTTTTCTACTTTAAAAAGCAATTATTTCATATTAAAAAAAAAATGTCACACCTTAACAAATTTGATCTTTGTGCATACTCAATAGATAATTATTTAATGTAAAATTATATTATATTTATTAATAACAACTACTTTATTGTGTTCTAAAACATCTCCCTAATTGGAATGCAACAAATCTTTTGAAAATTGAAGTTATTCGATCATTAAATTATTCATGTTTTTTTGCTAGAGTAATTCAAGTAAACTTGGATTCGTCATAGAGTAAATTTACCATCAGTGCTTTACTCGCTACATAACTCATGGTTATCCTTGAACATTCTAATCAGATGGATCCCATTTAAAAGTAAAATGATTCTATTACTAATTGTCTTTGAGCTACAATAATAGATTTATTATGTGAAACTAGTTTCCCCTCAAGGTTTTCCAAGATTAAAGATGGTGTCCATGTGTTATTAATGTTTATATGTTATAATATAGGAAAGTTACAGTAATAAACATATGTTTGAAGCAAATTAATTGTTATATGTGTGTTGCACATGACAAGATAGAAGTTTGTGGGAGTCAACCTAATGGCTAAGGTGAAGAGAAAGCAAACGCCATCCAAGAAAAGCTCATGAAAATTGACTAAAGAGGAGCATTAGATATTCACTATTGAAGTTCACATGGGTGAGTGAAAGAAGAGTACAAAAGCAGGCTTGTTGGCATTGTTGTATGTTGAAGAAAAAAGTGAAAGTGATGTTTATTTTTAGAAACCAAGAGGTGAAGAAAGTGGTTTCACGGCTATCGAATGAATTTGTATGCAATCAAATTTGAAATCTATGCCAATGGGATATATAATTGATCTAGGGAATGAAAATGACGTTGGAATGCTAGGTCAAGGTGAGAAAACAATAATAGATGATTGCTAAGTGGCGGTTAAGGAGTATTTGCAACTCATGGATCGAAATGTGCTAGAGATATAGTTAGAGATAGGTCGATGGATTCAATGATCCTCAGGTCATGTAAAGGAATCAACAAGCAATGGAGAACGATAGTAATGCATGAATACATTAGAGTGTTTGGTCTAAGTTGTAAATCCTAAGCATATGCAAGTTATATTCCCCAACGTTATTGTAAGACCTATTGTTTAGACATACATGTAGCATGGTAGCATATGATATCAATTTTTTGAATGAACCGGTTAAACTAGTACAAGGGTGGAATGTGTACTCTTACACTAGCTTGAGGTGAGTTTGTTATAAGATTTGTTAGTGAAGAATGCATGTTATAGTGCAATGCATTGAGTTATATATAATCAAATTGTGGAATGTACCACTAAAATAAGTACTGGATTTATTTTACCTATCAACTTTCCCATAATATTATAATTCAATGTACTTATTTAAAGTCACTATGATTTCAATACTAATTGGTTTTAAACCAAGAATAATATATTTATTAATTCAAAAGTGACTATCTCCCCAAACCTTTCCAAATTAAAATATGATATCCATATCTATTAATATTAATATTTATGTGTTAACATTAATTTTCTACATTATCTTTTTACTAACATTGTTAACATATATATTCATTATGTTTACTTTAATATTAAACCTAACATTACATGTAGTTTACTAATCACTAAACATATATTTACGTCGTAAGGCATTCCCCTCTGAGAAGAATTTCCTGGCTGACACCGTGTATGGCTCTGAGCCATTAGATCTATTGTTATACGGTTGCACCATCATCTATTGTCGGATTAAACATTTGTCTATCTCCATCATGGTTTACAGTTTCAATTGAATACGACACCTAGCATATGACCCCTCTAGGATGGTTAGCTTCACCTTCCATTTTCATTTTCATTTTGTATAGGAAAACTCCTCCTAGGGTTTATAAGATAGTTGTTACCATACCCCGGGGGCTTCATAGTTATACTAGTTAAACAAGGTTTATCATATGGACATTGCAGAGAATGTAAAGTTGTTATCATTCACCTTTCATAGTAAGAAAACCCTTTTTGCTTCGAACAAACAATGATTTCTCACTTATTCTCATTATTTGATAACAATTTTTCATTCATAGCTAAGAACTCAGCCTTGGGTCTAATTTTTTAGTTCTTCCACCTCACATGGCTGTGGTGATTTTTTGGAAGCCGCCATTTTCTGGAGCCATGTGATGCATCGCTTCTCTATTCCTCCTATTTATAGGTTTAACTGGAAAGGTTTTATTTCTTTTAAGGCTTGAAGTTTTCTTAATTTTTTTGACCTTCAGTTGATGTTATTTCACCCTCACTCCACTCTTTGCATGCCAGGGGTATTTGAAGATTTGAAGATGAGTGTTACGAGGGAAAAGGCTTAATCATTGAGCAGTGAAGCATTATAAATTGTTGGATGTGGAATACCTACCTCTTATATGTCGGTGTATATACAGGACATATTCTAGTTAATGTTTCTTTTCCCAATGGTTATTGTTTACCATCTATACCCATGTTTGATTGAGGTTGCATGTCTCAGATTCCACTATTTGTATAATATGCACCATTATTGTTTGGATTTGATAGATAGAATCACATATAAAGGTTGATCCCTGCAGAATTACATTCACAATCAAAGGTATTTCACATTGGTTTTTACCTATTTTGAAACGAACCTGGATGATTTCTATTTTGGGGTATTATTATGTTTTCAGGATTACTTTGGTGTGTATGATGGACAAGTCGCGGAGTTGTCGTTGCTGAGAAACTTGGACAAAATATTATGGATTTGATGCTCAAGTCAGAAAAAGAAGATCATGACATAGAGTAGGCAGTTAAGGTTGGGTTCTTGGAAACATACATAATCATTTTGGATTGATTTGATTTTGATTTTGAGTTGGTGAGATTTAAGGCTCAAATGCAGCAAACGATCCCTTGTGAGGTTTAGATAACAAATTCCAAAGGAAACCATCATGGTGATTACAATCTATGCCAGCAATTAAAATTCCTCTATTTAGCCCTTCTAATCTTTATGACCTGAAAATTCTTCAAATAACACACAAATTCCCTTTTTAATGTTTGAGACGAACCTAAATGATTTATATTTTGTGGTGTTGTTGTGATTTCAGGATTTTTTTTTTATGTCTATGATGGACATATGTGTTGAGTCTAATGCGAAATATGAGAATCTTGGTTTATCTCACCCTAATAATCATCTGGTAGACCATTAACAAAATTATGAGGTTAATAATATAAACTACTAGGTTAGATTATTTGTAAGTATATATGACTATGCTTTTTATAATGGAGGGTAGCACAAAATACTATATTTTGAAATAGTTCTTTATTGATTTAAATTGTTCAGGTAATTCAATTATGTTCTATATGATATTAGAAGGAAGTGAAATCTATCTTGGAAAATAGAAAGCCTGACATGGATTCTTGGATCTCAAATTTGCTGCAGAGAATGGGAATAGACAAGGTAATATTGAATCTAGATCTGGTACTAGATTTTCTTATGAGTTTACCGAAACCAAACCTAAGGATTCCCAATGCATAAGTTTTCCTCCATTTGGAAATGCCATGTACAAATTACAAGGAACTCTTAGGAGTAGCGGGTTTATGAAGGTATGGTTGATTACATGGGTTCCCATTTTCCTTTAGCGACTAAACAAAATTAAGGCACTCCTAAGATGTGATAGTTGAAGCCAATGCACTTTTCCTTATTGGGTGAAATATTCTACTAGTTAGTAGGAGAAAAATTCTAGGATTAGATTCCACTATTTCCTTAGCAGCCCCTAATTCAATCCCTCCTTCACCCCCTCGACCATTAGGTAAATTTTTTCATATTGTTAGAGAAGGATTAATGACATGCTCCATGTTGTATAAGACTTTGGAATATGAGAAAATATGTCTAGAAGAGGTCTCGATCCTTGTGTTCTAAGAAACTTTAAACATTACTAATAATAAATCTATTTTCTAAGAAGCAATTCATTTTCGTGATTTGCTTACTTTTTTTTAAATTATTTTGAAGGTGTGGTCCATGCAAGATTATTTCTCCCAAAATGCAAGAACTATCAAAGAAATGCATCAATGTTCTGTTCCTAAAGCTTGACTGCAACCATGAGAATAAGGTCCATTGATTTTATTGATTTACTTGATGAATTAAGTTTGCCATCTTGCTTCTTCTATGACATTAAATTTTGTTTATAAAATATTTATGACACTCCTATTCACTAGTCTCTTTAATGGATAAAGTGGCATTTCCTGAACACTCTGTTTTTTCCTCATGCTTTTTCTTAAATCCATATTTGAATTTCTTGTTAAATATTTCATTTGTTTGTGATATCTAACATATTTTAAGCTAATGCTTTTGTAAATTGATTTTTTTGGTTACAACCTTTGGCAAAGGAGTTCAGACTGAAGGTTGTGCCCACCTTGTAAGTATTCAAGGGTAAAAAGATTGTTAAATAAGTGACATAAGCACAAATTAAATGATCTGATACAAGCTATTGAGACTGGAAAATCAAGTTCATACATCTTTCCCATGATATTCATCTTTGATGTAGCCTTTTTAAAGGTCAATCAAACTCACAATCCTCTCCGAGAAACTTCGTGTGAGGGCTCACTTTGATTTGTGTTTGTTTTCATCAAGAAAAAATTAAACCATTTAGCCTTGATAAGGAAAGACAAATTTTGAACATATAGTGAGCTAATAAGTGGATAATTGAGCCTTCGAGTGGAAGTGAAGGGAAGGAATTTAAGCAAAGAGGGAGTTAGGCGATAATTTGTTTTTTTTTAAGATTTATCTGTTAATGAAATCTTGGTAATTTAAATAATCTTAGAATGGATTAAAACCTAAAATATTCAAATTTAATAAAATTTACAATAATATATGATCCCCTTCTTGAAATGAGCGCTCAGAACGATTTTGGTCAGCTTGTTGCTTCATTCATTTCTGAGCTTGATGTAGATTGTCTTTGAGATGAGCAATCATGGCAGCACGGTTTTGTAGGAAATTATCAACTACCTGTAATTTAGAACATCCAGGGATATAAAAAATAGGTGAAGGTGCGAGTTGGCCATACACTGCCTCATATGGAGTCATCTTGGTGGCTTCATGATAGTTAGTATTATACCACCATTTATTTGAAGGTAGCCATTGTACCCATTGATGTTTCTTTTCGGAAGTGAAGAACCTTAGATAGGTCTCCATAAACTTGCTCACTACTTTTGTTTGACCTTTGGTGTGGGAATGATATGCGGTACTTAGTTGAATTTGCGTGCCCTTTAGCTTGAAAAATTTTGGCCAAAATTTGTTTGTGAAAGTGGGGTCACAATCAAACACGATAGAAGTCAACATGGCATGTAGTTTGAAGATCTGGTCCAAGAAAACTTGAGCCACAAAAGTGGGGGTAAATGGGTGTGGTAAAGTGCAAAAATGAGCATATTTAGAAAGTCTATCCACAACCACTATTATGAGGACCACGAGCTGCAAGGTGAGCTGCGGTCATAGTGGGAGGTCACGCGAAGCACTTGGATAAATGTGCGATGAGTTTTCGACGTGGGAAACGTTTATCGTGTAGGCGGTCCCGGATGCCCCGATCAATGGGCGGGGCGATGGGTGGATGACAGAACGATGAGGCAGCCGACCATGGAGATGGGTGGGCCAACATGTTAAAAAAGGGTGAAGCTGACGGATGTGCAATGAATGGGTAGGTTGGCTAGGCGTTTAAGCATTGGAGTGAACGCATATATATACGACGAGTTGGAGTTGGACAACAATCAACCATTTAGCGAAGTCTTGGTGAGGAGTGCAAGCTAGTGGCATGCTACGACTAAGGAGCAGGGTCCAGATGTGCCTGCACGCCGAGCGAACAAAGGAGTGAGGCACAGGTGTTGCAGGTCAGATGGAGGTGACCGTCGTGCAGGGCGCGCCCGAGTAGGGCGTTGGCGACATGGTCGTGTAGAGTGCGCCTAGGTTGGGTGACACAGACACAGAGGGCGGGCACCCAAGTTGGGCAGGTGACACAGCAAGCCAAACGAAGGTTGAACCGGAGGTTGTGAACGGGAGTTTTGTAGGCGGTACTATGTGCAGCCCACTGAACAAAGGGAGGTCAAAATCATGAATGGGAGTTCAGGTGAGAGGTAACACGGGTGTGTGTGCACCCACCAAACGAAGGCATGGTTGGGCTGAACGATAATGTCAGGTAGGGTAGCATGGTCTGGATGTTTGCTAAAAAAATGGTGAGTGAGCCAGGTGAAGAAGTGTGACGGGTTGTGAATGAAGGTGACCGATGTGCGGACGTGTCGGGTAGGCATGCATGGTGACACGGGTGGGCGCCCAAGTTGGGCAAACAACATGAATGAGTTGAATGAGCACATTTAGGGGTGAACAAAGAGGTGGGTAGAACATGCAGCGACCATTCGGAGGTGCCGACGAGGATGGGCAACCAAGTTTTCCAAAGTTGAAAATTTGGCTAAGCGTAAATTTGGGGTTTCCTCTAAGATTTAACTTGTACATGAAATATTGTGGATTATACATATTGATATATGCACAAACTCATATTGCAGGGTGTTTCCCCTCCCTTTATACTATTGTGCATTTATATGTGTAATGTTGTTTATGATGAATGTTCATGGTTTTCATCATGTATAAAGGATAAACTAATACTTGGTAATGAAAATAAACTCTGTACGAATGTTAGGCGTAGTCCACGATCATAAGTATTGGTGAAAAGAAAGTGGTCGATGGTGCCACACCTTGCTATAGTGCAGTTGGAAGATTACCGCTAGTGTAGGGGCGTGACAAGTGGTATCAGAGCTGGTGTTGAAGTGTTGAAGCTGATGCACGCTTGCACTTCATGACAAGTGGTATCAGGGATGATTCAGGTGCAGTGCAAGTGAAGGAAGTTGATCCCACTGACAGGTGGAATCAAGAGCTGGTTCAGTTTTGCAAGGAGAACCTGGTGAATGGTGAAGAAATCTAAAGGATGATTCAGGTTGCAGGAAAGTGGATGGCCAAGATGTTAGAAGGACCTATGGTGGGTGAATCTAGCCATGATGCAAGTGAATCTTTCCGATATAAGGTATTGGGAGAAATGAGTAGATGGAGTTCTGAATGGGCTTCGATGAAGGCCGAGAACATGATGATTCGAGAAGGCTGTTTGAAGATCAAAGAAAAACTTGAAGAACTCAAGGGCCAATGCGAGGATGTTGCAGATGTGACAATGATGGAGGATGAACTTGAGGTTGATCAAGTTGGACCAAGATCATGTAGTTTTCAGACATGGGTGGATGAGGAAACTCACATGGAGGGACCTCGTGATGAAGTAAGTACTATTGATACTTGTGTTTCAGTTGAGAATTTGGTAGATGAACCATATGTAGGGAAGAGCGATGTCAGTTTTCCGATGCAAGGGAGGATCTTACTGTGGATGTCTCAATGAGACCTTGTATGGAGAAGAAAGGATTGTTGACTGTTGCAGGATTTTTTGGGGTTGTTTGTGACCTTACAGTAGAAGGTACAAAGGCCCGTGACAAGGGAGGAACATGATGATCATTGCAGCAGAATGGGTCAAGCTTTATCCATATGGAGAAATTGGCTAAGTGCCCAGCATGACTCATGGATAGATTAGAGGAGGGCACACACTTGAGTTTAATGATATTTGGGTGGACTTCTCATGGTCGAGACCAAGAGCAAGTGTTGGTGGAACTTTTAGTGGGGGAGCCATGGTGGAGAGACTCATGTGATGATGATATGGTTGGGTGACCGAGTTCAATAGACTAAGATTTGCAAACTTGGATGAGGATGACCGATTGTTGTGATGGGTATATCTAGTTGGACAACATGGGCAACTTAGTCATGGACATTAGGTTGGAGGCATGGAGCATGGCAGTCTATGCAGGGACATTATGCAAGAACACTTGTATAGGTGTCACTTATGGGCATCCAATGAGGAGTGCCAAGGAAGGAATGTTGTGC
Organism: Pinus taeda; assembly: GCA_000404065.3. Classification (NCBI taxonomy): domain Eukaryota; kingdom Viridiplantae; phylum Streptophyta; class Pinopsida; order Pinales; family Pinaceae; genus Pinus; species Pinus taeda. The sequence goes on from APFE030891051.1 coordinate 122,228, forward strand.
AAGTGGATTTGTTGATGTGACATGGAGATGTTTTATTTATGAGCTGATGGAGATGTTGTGAACTCTTGTACAACAAGGCCATGGACTGGTTGGATTTGTGAGTAGACTATGGAGCATTCCTACTACATGGAGAGCTGAGGCATCTTGCATAGATCTTTGGGTTGAGGCCTGTATTCTTGCTAGAGCGTTGGTTGGAGATGACTTATGGAGCTCATGATGACATGAGGTTGTGACTTTAGGGGACTTCATATATGGTGGACTTAGAGGATCTAATGCATTGAGAAGTGAGGTCATGGACTTTGATGCAAGATGGGGTGTGTACTTTTGAGTACATATGGGTGTGCTTGAAAGAGTGACTTGATGAGGAGGATTGATATGAGACACTTTAGAGTGATGAAGTTACAATGATGATGATGCCTTGGTGGCAACACTTGGGGATGGGTTGAGCAGAGACTTAACCACTTTGGACACATGGGAGATGAGATAGGTGTATACTTGTTTCTATGGTAGGCTTGAGGGATGGCACATTGCAAATATGATGGAGGTGACTTCATTGACCTGGATGTGACACATCGAGAGTCGGAGTTTGATGAGAGGATATCTTCACTTTGAGGAGATGGATGTTTTGCAGATGGATGATGATTGGGGTAGATGTGGCTAATTTCATGCAGCACATTGGTACCAAACATCATGGACAACATGTTGCATATGAGATGGAGACTACTTCATGGACTTGAGCATGGCTTACACTTATATGGAGATGGATTCTTGATCGAGTTGATGTTGTGACAGGATGTTTTTAGAAACAACTGATGATGGCATGAGGATGTGCATTCTTATGATTTGGGCATGACAGTTGGATTAGCTACCCAAATAGTTCGAGTCATGGGGGTCGACAGTGTGCAGAGATATGTTAGCATTGTTTTGGAGTATCATGGCAGTAGTTCACATGATGACGATACATGATGAGGTCAACACGATATGTTGCAGTGGGCATGTAGCTTGAGATGGAGGGACCAACCTTCCATGATGGGAGCAGCATGTGGAGATTGCGATGAGGTGGGTGATGATCATGGATTGAGATGACTTTCCGATGTATGACATACTGATGGAGTATATGCCTTGGTATGGATATCTTGGTGACATATGGTTGCCAGGATGAGATATTGTCAAGGACGACAATGATTTCAAGTGTGGAAGAATGTGAGGACCACGAGTTGCAAGGTGAGCTACGGTCATGGTGGGAGGTCATGTGAAGCACTTGGAGAAATGTGCAATGAGTTTTGGATGTGGGAAACTTATATCAATAGGCGGTCCGGGTGCCCCAACCAATGGGTGGGCCAATGGGTGGACAATGGAACAATGGGGTGGCCAACCATGGAGATGGGCTACCAACATGTGAAAGAAGGGTGAAGTTGACGGACGTACAACGAATGGGTAGGTTGGCTGGGCATTCAAACATTGGAGTGAACACATATATATATGACGAGTTGGAGTTGGAACAGGGCGTAGATATGCTCGCACACTAGGCGAACCAAGGAGTGAGGCATAGGTGCTGGAGGTCGGACGAAGGTGATCATCATGCAAGGGGTGACCTGATCATGCAGAGCACACCTCAGTAGGGTCTCAACAACATGGTCTTGTAAAGCGCACCCAGGTTGGACGACATAAACATGGAGGGCGGGTGACTGAGTTAGGCAGGTGACACGGTGAGCCAAACAAAGGTCAAACCAGAGGTTGTGAATGGGAGTTTTGTAGGCGGTACTACATGCGGCCCACCGAACGAAGGGAGGTCAAGATCATGAACGGGAGTTCGGGTGAGAGGCGACATGGGTGTGTGTGTGCCTGCCAAATGAAGGCATGGTTGGGCTAAATGATAATGTCGGGCAGGGTAGCATAGTTTGGAAATTTCCTAAACAAACGGTGAGCGAGCTGGGTGAAGAAGTGTGATGGGTTGTGAATGAAGGCAAAAGATGTGCGGAAGTGCCGGGTAGGCGTGCATGGTGACACGGGCTAGCACCCAAGTTGGAAAAACAACGCGACAAACTGAACGAGCACATTCAGGGGTGAATGAAGAGTTGGGCAGAATGTGCGACGACTGTTCGAAGGTGCCGACGAGGCTGGGAAACTAAGTTTGCCGAAGTTGAAAAATTGGCTAAGTGTAAATTTGGCGTTACCTCCAAGATTTAACTTGTACATGAAATATTGTGGATTATATATATTGATATATGGGTAGACTCATACTGCAGGGAGTCGCCCCTCCCTTTATACTATTGTGCATTTATATGTGTAATGTTGTTTATGATGATTGTTCATGGTTTTCATCATGTATAAAGGATAATCTAATACTTGGTAATGAAAATAACGTAGGTACAAATGTTAGGTGTAGTCCAAGATCATAAGTATCAGTGGAAAGAAAATGGTCTGTGGTGTCGCACCTCGCTATAGTGCAGTTGGAAGATTACCGCCAGTGTAGGGGCATGAAAACTATGATGACTAATTTGTTTCTGGACTTTGGGAGACCAGTGATGAAATCCATGGAAATATACATCAAGACAAAGGCAGGGAATGGAAATGGTTATAAGGTTCTTGGTAACTTGATTATTTCCCCTTTGTTGCATTGGCACACATCACATTCAACTACAAAAGTAAGAATGTCATTTTTCATGCCAGTTTAAAAGAAATAATGGCGTGTGCGAGCATAAGTGTTCTGAAATCCTAAATGTCCTTCAATTGGAGATGAGTGTAGCTCATCCAAGATGCAGGTTTTGATGGTGGAGCTTGGTGATATAACTACTAGATTCTTGTAGCAAAGAATCTCATCCTTCTAAGAGTAGTCTACTGAGCAATTGGGATCTTTTCTTAAGTTATTAATGCGTTGGGAAAGAGAGGGGTGGGAGAACCACTCCTTGTGGGCCTCTTCAATCCAATCTAGTATGAGTAGAAAGAATTATTGCACGATGGTCTCCTCCTCAAATTGGTGCAATAAAGCATCAACCACTACATTGTCACATCCTTTCTTGTAAAAAATCTCATAATCATATCCCAACATTTTGGAAAGGCATTTATTTTTCGATGGCAATGATAAATGATGCTCTAGAAAATATTTTAGGCTTTGATGGCCCATGCGGATTTGGAAATGTCACCCATATAAGTATGGCTTCCAAGTGTCTACTCCATGTAATATGGCCATCATTTTTTTCTCATAAGTAGAATGACGCAGATTTTTTCCACTAAGTTGTTGGCTGGTGAAAGCCAATGTTCTACCTTCCTGCATTAATACAATGCCAATACATGTACTTGACGCATCACATTCAATCATAAAAGATTTGGTGAAGTCAGGTAGGGCCAATATAGGAGTGGAGCACATGGCCTGTTTGAGATCTTAGAAGGCTCGCTGAGCTACATAAGTCCAGAGAAATGAAGTTTTCTTGAGAATATTAGTGAGGGGTCTATCAATGCATCCATACTTGTAGAAAAATTTGCAATAGTAACCAGTGAGACCCAAGAATCCCCTTAAACTCCTTAAGGGTTTTGGTTGGGGCCAATCTTGCATTGCCTTAATATTTTTCGGATCAACCTGTACTCCTTCATGACCCACAATGTGTCCCAAATACTCAACTTCTTCCATGCTAAAAGAGAACTTGGATAATTTGACAAATAATTTGTGATCACAGAGCAGTTTCAATATATGTTCTACATGTTGAATATGTTTGTCCCAGAATATGTTGTAGATAAGAATGTCATGGAAGAAGACTAGTCGGAGATATGGCTTTAGCAGGTGGTTCATGAAGCTTTGAAAAGTAGATGGAGAACTACAGAGACCAAATGGAAATACTAGGAATTCATAATGGCCTTGATGAGTTCGGAAGCTAGTCTTGGGAATGTCTACTTCCTTCATGCATATTTGGTGATAACCCAAGCAGAGGTCTAGCTTGGTAAAGAATTAAGAACCATGTAGTTCATCAAATAGATTGTCAACAAGCAGAATAAGAAATTTTTCATTGACAGTGAGCTTGTTGAGGGCCCAAAAGTCTGGACACGTGTGTCATTCTCCATATTTCTTTTGAACCATGACCACTGGAGATGAATAAGGGTTGATGTTGGGACAAATAACACCGGTGTCAAGGAGTTCCTTCATGATTTTTTCAATTTCATTATTTTGGACAAAAGGATATCAATATGGGCAGACATTAAGTGGCTAAGCACCTAGGACCAAAGGGATGTTATGATCATGTTCACCCTTAGACAGTGGAAGCTCTTTACGTTTGTTGAAGACCCGTCGGTGGTGATCTAATACTTGTTTCATCTCAAGACGAATATGAGGAGTATTGGATTCAATGGCCTGAATGGAATTAAATTGGGCAACTACTCCATGATGGCCCTTTCTTAAAATCTTCTCTATTTGATGTGAGATTATGATAGTAGGAGCACCTACCTAGAGTCCCCTTAATGTATGAATGTGATCATTCTGCTTAAAGCTCATATATAACTCCTAGAAATCCATTGTGATAGGGCCCATTGTGTGAAGCCATTTATCACCCAGGACAATGTCACAACCATCAATTTCAATAACAAACATGTGGCCTTCACATTTCATGGTCCCCCCATCAGTGATAAGGACTCATAAATCACATCTAAAGCTTAATATTTTCACCGTGGCATTCACATTTCATGGTCCCCCCATCAGCGATAAGGACTCAAAAATTAGATACTGCTTGCACAAATCAATGAACAACTCTTACAACTCTATTATGAATAAAGTTAGGAGTGTTTCCACTATCAATAAATACCACTACTAGTCGATGTTTAATAAATCCTCGGATTTTGAGATTCTGAGGCGAAGAAATGCTAGCCAAGGCATTTAGTGATATAACCAGCTTATCTAGCATAGCTATGAGATCATTGTCGGTTTGGGTTTACCTTGCTTCTTCCTTGGGCACCTCAATGGATGGAGCTTCATCTGTTGAGCTATTATCAGTAGCATTAGTTTGAAATAATTATGGTTCCTTGTATTTATGTCCAAGGGTGTACTTGTCATCATTGTAGTAGAATAGTCCTTATTTTCTTCTTTTGGCCATTTCCATTGGTGACACCTTTTGAGCCTTAAGTGTTTCAGTGCAGTCCTGAGCCTAGGTGGGATGCGCCTTGGCGATAAAATTTGGATGATTGGACTGGGCATTTAAGGAGATTTCCACATATAAGGCCTTGTGGCATGCATCCAACCAAGTAATTGGGTGGTGCATCCAAACATGGGCTTGTATGGCTTCTTTTAGGCCATTGATGAAACATTCCAAGTAGAATTCATCTCCTAGACCATCAGTTCTGATGGCCAATTTCTCAAAGGCTGTAATGTAGTCCTTTATTTTACCTATTTTTTGGAGCTTAGTGAGATGACCCAGAAATTATATTCTTGGTCAAAGCGATCACATATGGCTTTTGTGAACATGGTCCAATTTTCTCTCCCTCAATAACATTTCTGATGCCACTTCCACCACTGTCATTTCTCTTGGTCCAAGTAAAGTGCTCCCACATGTAGTTTAGTTTCATCTTCGTGGATATTAATAAGGGAGAAATATTGTTCCATTTGTGCTACCTATACTGCAGGTTTAGAACCATCAAATTTGTACATGTCCAGCTTGGGTGTCCAATGGTTGGAAGAGTGGTGATTTCCATGGAAGTGAAGTTGATGGCTACCTTCTCCTTCTATGTGTGCATCAACACTAGGCTCCTCCCTATGAGGCATACTTATAAGGGCTACTAGTTATGTGAGTTGTTTGGTAATATTGGCCTCGAATGCCTCGATTATGTCTTCAAGGTGGGAAACCCTCTCGACTGCCTTTTCTATAGCAATAAATTGAGATATAATACCTAGCATACACCAACCCCAAATAATGTTTTTGAGCTTACTTAAGATTAGTCTGCTTGGAAAGAGGTCAAGTGTTAAGAAACCAACTCACAAAAAGATAGAAAAGATAAATCAATGACTTAAGAATCAGCCTCTTCGAGGGGGAAACCTCCTTTACATTACACAAATGAAAAATTCTTAGATGATACAAATGACAAAACCTTCTTTCATATATAAGAGTTTAAGGGGTCAAAATATAATCAAAGTTGACACAACAATAATAATACAAGGGCACAACAATAACAATAGTGAGGTTATATGGGGCACAATAATAACAATATGGGGACAATAAGGGCACAAAAATAACAATAAGTGCTACAATGACAATAGGAATGTGGGAATCACTAGTATTATAGGGACCTAACATGCCCCTCTCCTTCAAAAAAGTGTTGTCCTCAATGCTTGAGTAGTTCTAGATGCAGCGTGTAAGTTCTTCCACTTGACGAGATACTTTAAAATTAATCAATTTCCTAGCTGTCGATTTCTTGTTTCTGTGACTTCTTTAGGTTCCAATATGATTTTTCCTTCCTCATAAAGTTCTGGAAATATTGTTCAAACTGGGAGCTTGTCACCAATAAACTTCTTTAAGCATGAAATATTGAAAACTGGGTGCACTTGGGAAGTCTCAGGAAGATCCAATTTGTATGCCATAGTACCAATCTTTTGCAACACCTTTTATAGACCATAATAATTTGGTGATAATTTATTATCCTTCTTAGCTTGCTTGAGGGACATTTGTTTATATGGTTGTATCTATAGAAATACCCAGTCACCTACATAAAAAATTATTTCATTGCAATGTTGATCTACCTGATGTTTTGTTCTATTCTATGCCAAAGTTAGGTTATCCTTTAAGAGTTGGAGAACTTTTTGTTGATGCTTGATGTGATCTTCCACTACTTGAACCTTATAGTTTTCTCTTAAATATGATGTGATAGACAGTGGGTGATATCCATGAAGTGCCATAAATGGGGTCATTTTTGCTGCAGTATGAAAGGAAGTGTTATGCCACTATCCAGCCAGAGGCAACCATTTGACCGATTATGTCTGTTTATCAGATACAAAGCAACGAAGATATCCTTCCAAAAATTTGTTTACTATCTCAATTTTCCATTCAGATTGAGGATGATAAGATGAGCTATCACCTAACTGAGTACCAAGACAAGAAAATAATTCTATCCAAAAATTTCCAGTGAAAATGCGATCTTTGTCACTTACAATAATCTTTGGATTTCCATGTAGAGATTGAATTGTTTCCATAAATGCAATAGAAATTGTACTAGTTTTAAATGGATGAGATAATGCACAAAAGTGTGCATACTTGGTAAGTTTGTCAACTACCACCATGATGACACTCTTTTCTTTGGACTTGGGTAAACTTGTGATAAAATCCATTGAAACCTCCTGCCAACCTTGACTTGGAATGGATAAAGGTTGTAATACACTCGAGGTGTTAATTGTTTCATATTTATTTTGTTGGAAAACCAAACATTCGCCACAAACTTTTGAATATTAGATTTAATGCCATCCCAAAAAAATACCTTCTTAACCCTGTGGTAAGTTTTTTAAAATCCCAAGTGTCCTCCTAAGGGAGAGGCATGCAATTCCATAAGATTATTTTATTTGAGTTGGGAATTATGACATAGGTACAAACAACATTTGTACCAGAACTAATCATTTTTTCAACTAAATGTATCAGATGTATTGGGATCTTGTTGTAACTTTTGAATGAGTGCCCACACTTCTTCATCATTCTTCTGTTAATCCCTTGCTTCGTTTATCCAATCTGGTTGGATAATAGAAATGGCACAAAGTAATGCTTCCACATCCTCATCCTTTCTTGAGAGTGCAGCTACCACAAAATTTTGCTTTCCTTTTTTGTAGATGGTTTCAAAGTCATAACCCAACATCTTTGTGACCCATTTTTGCTGCTCTTCTGAAGATAATCTTTGTTCTAAAAATTATTTAAGATTTCCATGATCCAATTTTACTTTGAATTGTCTTCCCATTAGATAAGGTCGACATTTTTTAAGTGCATGTTGTATTGCCAACATTTCCTTCAATTGGACAACTTTCGAAAGAAATGGCTCTTTCTTCTTGCATTAAAGCAAAACCAATTCCATTTCCTGAGGCATCACATTCCACAATAAAGGTTTTTGTGAAGTCTAGCATAGCTAAGACCGGTTCTTGTCGCATTGCCTCTTTAAGACATTGAAAGGCCTTCATTACTTCTGGAGTCCATAAAAATGAATTTTTCTTCAATAATGTTGTTAGAGGTGCTGCTATTCTCCCATAATTCTTAATAAACTTGCAATAATACCCTGTCAACCTGAGAAATCTTCGCAGTTGTTTTATGGATTTGGGGATTCTCCATTCCTTAATGGCTTTAATTTTTCTAAGGTCTACCTTAACACCTTCATGAGATACAATATGACCCAGATATTCCACCTCTTGTACTCCAAAGATAAATTTGGAGCTTTTTACATATAATTGTTTCTCCCCCAATAGTTTGAGCACCTTGTCAACATGTTTAACATGATCCTTCCAAGACTTGCTATAGATTAGTATATCATCAAAAATACTAACACAAATTTTCTAAGGAAGGGTTTGAAAATGCAATTTATCAAACCTTGGAATGAAGAAGGTACATTAGTAAGCCCAAAAGGCATGACCATAAATTCATAATGACCCTCATGAATTCTAAATGTTGTTTTTGGAATGTCTTCAGTTTTCATTCTGATTTGATGATATCCTGAATGAAGATCCAACTTGGTGAAGTAAATTGATCCATGCAATTCATCCAATAGTTCATCAATGACATGAATGGGAAATTTATCTTTAATAGTGAGCTTGTTGAGCTCCCTATAATATGGACACATGCACCATGATCCATCCTTCTTGTGCCCAATACTACTAGAGTAGAGAAAGAACTTTGACTAGGTTGAATTATACTAGCCTGTAGCATTTTTGCAACCATACATTCAATTTCACTCTTTTGGGCATAGGGATATCTGTAAGGCCTTATGTTTGGAGGAGCACTTCCTGGAATCAAATGAATAGCATGGTCATGATCATGAATAGGTAGGAGACCTTTGGGAGTCTCAAATACCTTGGAATGATTGTCCAAGACTTTTTGGAGATCTGGAGAAATAGATGATTACGATGTCGGAATCTCTAGCGAACATAATTGTGCAATTACACCTTGTTGTTATTTCTTTAGAGCCTTTGTCATTCCATTAGAGATTATTATATTTCCTAGTTTGCATGTGATACCTCTTAATTCAAATTCCTTTCCTTTTGAAGAAAATTTCATGAAAAAATCTTGAAAATTAAAAGCTATTGTACCCAAGGATTGTAGCCATTAGACTCCTAGTACAACATAAACACCACCCATTGGAATGGAAAGCATTGGGATATTCAATACATATTCGCCCATGGATAGCTTGATATTATGGCACTTTCCATAGAAATTTATGGTTCCTCCACTTGCAACCATCACTTGACACTCTCGTGTTGGATATAGGAAGCAATTCAATTCCTTGGCTATCTTACAATGAATAAAATTATGGGTACTTCTTGAATAAATCAACACTATTACCTTTTTCTTCTTGATGTGTCCTTCTATCTTGATAGTTTAAGGAGTGGTAATTCTGGCCAATTCATTGCAAGATATGGTTGGATTCATTTATTCTTTCTCTAGGGTTTTTCCCTGGTGTATATCCTCTTCTTTTGATGTTTCTTATTCATTTTCTTCCTCCTCTTCACAATCTATGTAAAATAATTTCTTCTCAGCATGCTTATGACCTTTAGTGTATTTTCTATCATAATTGTAAAAAAACCCTTCTTCTCTTTTTTCTTCCAATCGTTGGGGTGTCAACCTTGTAGGTTGTGGAAGGCTAGTGGAAACAACACTTCCATCCTTATAGTCGTGAGTGGTAAGCTTCCTTTTTGCCATAATTTTGCTTTCCATTTTTCTTGCCAACCTGAATGCCTTCTCTAATGAGCCAGGTTCCCAAAGGTGAACCTCATGTTGGATGTTATCCTCTAAAGTCCCTACGAACACATAAATCCTATGGTCCTCTACAATATCTTTTACCCTTATATTCAATTTTTGAAAGTCCTCAATGTGCTCCATCATTGAACCCTTTGTTTGAGGTTTATCAATTGGCTAAAAAAAGTATTTCCTTTTGTATCCTCATAATGTGCTATCATTTCTTCTATGAAAATTGCCCAAGTGACAATTTTTTTATGAGAGCAAAGCCATCAATACCATACAAACTTATTTGGTTCTAAATATAAAGTTTCAATGTGTACCTTTTTTGTGTTTTTCACATTATGGAGATCGAAATATTGCTCCATCTATAGTATCCATGTTACGAGATCCTTGCCATCAAATTTCCTCATATCGATCTTTGGAACATGGTGGGTATTTAATCCAACGTTAGAGTCTATGAAATCATGATTAAAATTTATTTTGTTCTCATCATGAGTTTCCTTTACTACCCTTTCACCATTAGTAAGCATTTCTTATAGCAACTTAGCCAAATCTATCTTCAATTCTTCCATGTCGCCTTTCATTTCTTCCTCTATACCATCCATCCTAGCAACCATTTCATTCATCTTAGCTTCCATTCCATCCATCTTGGCTTCCATGCTATCCATCTTAACTTCCATGCCATTCCTCTTAGCTTCCATGCCATTTATCTTAGCTTCCATGCATTTCTTTAAACCATCAATCTTAGCTTTTGTTACCTTTTGTGAGAGTGAAATTTTTTGCACTTGGTCTCATAATTTTGATATATCATGTTGCATTTCTTCCTCTTATTCACGAGTCACACTGGAGATTTTGGGTTTCTTACTAGGTGTTTCCATTTTCTTTCTTCGAGGCATCAATTAATGATAATTATGCTTCACTATGCCCTTTGAACTTCAAACTAATTTTTCAACCCAAACATATGAAAATTTTTAAAAAGACTACACACCTTTTTTCTCTTTGTAGAAGCTCAATATTCAATCTATTGTATCTCGGTAATTGAGGATCTCCAAGGTATGAAATTTCTTCTTGCAATATCCCTTTGAGTCCTCTTTCCAATGCCACTAGCATCATCAAAATTGGATTCTCCATGAAAGCCTTATGTCTAATCTCCAAAGATGACTTGATTATATAATTTTTCAATAGAGAAAACTTGTACGATGTTCCACGTGTCACTATTTCATCCTTCGGATTTGAACAAGATACACAAAAAACTTCAATCCTTCCTCTTTCTATAACTTACAAAATTTCAATCTGATGCTCAGAGAGAAAGCTATGATGATTTTCCCAAGGTCACCTATTTGGAATGTAATTCGGGAGTTTGAAAAAACCCTAACTTCCTCAGATCATATCTCCGAAAATATAGCTATACAAGATCTGAAAGTTAGACCCGAGGTTCAAATCAATTTCGGCTCAAATGGGTGTTTTTTTTAGCTTCTAAAAATTCGTAGAAAAAGGTTAGAGCACAAATTCCACGATGACCTATTTGGAGTAGCGAAACCCTAGAATCCAAACCTCTGATACCAAATTTTAAGAAACTAGCTCACAAAAAGATAGAAAATATAGATCAACGACTTCAGAATCAACATTTTCGAGGGGGAAACCTCCTTTACATTACATAAATGAACAATTATTGAATGATACAAATGACAAAACCTATCAATGTGACTAATTCGAAAGACTCATTTCTACATTATGGATCACAGAAGTCTTAGATCTAACAATATAATCAAAGCCGACATAATAATAATAATACAAGGGCAGAACAATAATAATATTGGGCTTCTATGGGGCACAATAATAACATTATGGGGACAATAGGTGCACAAAAATAACAATAAGGGCTACAATGACAATAGTAATGGGGGAATCACTAGTATTATAGGGAACTAACAACAAGCTTAGGAGCCTAATGATGTGGGCCATTAGAAGTTGCATCAGGAAAATTTTGGGGCTTACAAGTGAATGGTACCACTGCGACCAATTCGTCATCCTGAATATTATGGGCTAAGTCTCTTGTAAGTGTCCTAGGATAGTCCCTAACTAGGTTTTTTTTTAATTCGAACGAAGTTATACTCCTCGTTGATCAATACTACAGTGGCAAAATTCCAAAAAGCTTGACACTGCAAATGTCCTGCAAAAATCGGGCCTGGACTATAGTAACAAAAACCCCAAGTTCTTAGTGTTGTCAAATCTGATCTGGACTATGGAGGCCAAAAACCCTCACTACATAAAGATTCCAATCTGCACTATGAAAACCCAAACTATTGAATCTGAGTAGTGTGATAACGACATAACCACAACTATTGGATATGATCTAGAAGATAAGGTAGAGGGTGATCTTCCGGTAAAAAGGGGAATTATGGTCACAAGGGGGTGTCAACTGCTACATATTTCAATATATGAAAGTTTCCAAAAATAGTACCTGACCCAATCTTTTAAGGTGCTAACTAAGAAGGATCGACCGTAACCTTAGTCGTACTACCTGACTACACTATTATATGTCTGAGTAATCTCCCCAAGTATTGTTCTTAGTGTATGGTAGTAGCAAGACAGTCGACATCTTATCTAATGTTATGTTTCAGGTGAGCCGAGGGGGTTTCCAATATACCCAACGGTACGTGGAAGTGAATTCTATGCGCCGTTATGTCTAATGTGCTACTACCTGAAGGGTTATGCATAGGGGTTACAAGGGAGTCCAAGAAGTGTGACCACATATTGTAGTTCTTCCATGCATGCCTCCCCAAATCCATAGGTTTATGAGCTCAATGACATGTCCCATGGTTTAAAGACATTGGAACATGTCTCTAGCCTAAAAGATAATCTTAGAAAACTGGAGGTACAATTGACACTGGAAAGTGCTCTCATACCACTTGTTATGATCTTGACCTGCGAGAAATTCAACATACCGGAAATACAAAGAAATATAGCCTAGAAAACAAAATTATCACATGAAATGAGAAAAATTGCAAAGCATTTTATTGTTTAGATACAGATACAATGTTCACTTGCCTCTTCGAGGGGGCAACTTCCAATAGAGAAGAGTGCAATTCTAATAAGACTTTATGAACTTTGCATTACTAACTAAGAATATTTATAGCTAAATGACATTCAAAACCCTAACTATTAGTGGTCCCCTGCATAACATAGGTTAACCACTTTATTTATTAATTATGTCCCACTACAACTAACTGTGGCCCCTATTCTATAATTTGGGTCAACCACTTACAATTATTAATGCGGGATTATTGAATCTCTAATTAACTATGACACTAACTCGACCCTTTAGGCTTATTACATAATTAAAGGGGTTGGTGTTGGTCCCTAACATTGAGCATCTGGTGCCAAATCCTCCACAGAAGGTAGGACTTGTTCCTCTTCCTGATCTATCATGGAAGGATCATAGAGTTTCAAAGTATCTACATTCACAACTAAATAAATGTGCATATATGGTGGTAAATTGAGTTGATAGTCATTATCACCCACCTTTTCTAGTATCTTAAAGGGACCTTACCTTAGCGCCTTGATTTCTTATTAGGCCCCTGAAGCCTCTCCTTGTTTAATTGTAGACATTCTTTGTCTCCCACCTTGAATAATTTCTCTATTCTGTGTTGATCATGCCTAACCTTATACTTATTTTGTGACTTGTGTGGTGTCTCTTGTACTTGTAAATGGATATGCCTATTCTTCTATATAAAAAATTCAGCCCTCAAGTTGTCTCTTGTAATATCTTCCATCACTCCTCCTTGTTGCCCATATGCAATATCCGAAGGTGAAGGTGGAAAATATCCAAAACAAGTTTCAAATGGGGAATTTCCTATAGAAGTGTGGGCCGCTTTATTATAAGAATGTTGTATATATACCAAATTTTCATCCCAGGCCTTCAGATGCTTATAGTTGTATCCGCTCAAAAGATACACCAAAATATGGTTGACTAATTTCGTATGCCCATCTGTCTATGGATGGAATGTTGTAGATATTTTCAACTTTGTGTATGATCTGATAATCACCGTATGAGTGACCTCAGTTAAAAATTTATGAAATTAAGGTATTACAAACTCATATGTTGGTGTGGGTGTCTATGTTATTTTAGCAATGGATCGATCATAATGCAAATACACAGACACTGGAAATGGAAAACAGCAGAGAAACACAGTAAGCAAATACAAGAACACAAGAATTTAATAAGGAGTTCACCCTATCCTCTAGGGCTACATCTCTAGTCCAGCTCTCAGTGGTGGCCTTATTTTGTTATGTCTTGAAGTAGAGAATTACAATGAAGGAGCTCAACATGAGTCTCCTGAAACAGATTGGCTTGGCTGGGTGGTTCATGGATTCCCCAAGCCACTTGAGTACACAAACTCTTTTCCTTTCCAGCTCTCTGACCTCTCTAGTCTAACAGATCCTCTCAGGGCTTGAATCTCTCAAGCTCTATGGTGCTTGATGCTACCTTTGGTCAGCTTGGCCCTCTGCCTTCTTTCTACTTTTTGCTTCACTGGTTCTTCTCTTTTCTGGTTTCTGCCTTCCTCTCTGGGTGTGTGTTTTCTATTCTATGTTTATGGATTTAAACCATTCGAGCTCATGGCGGTCCGTTTCCTCTTCTGCCTCCATCAATTCACCTGCTTGCAGCTACGCTTGGAGTTCCCTATTCTAGGCGTCATCATCAAACTCACAGGGATGGCCACTTGTCCTCATATGAATTGTGCCAGCTTTCCTCATCGATTCATTTCTTCAGTTACGTTATGGAATGATTCATTTACCACTGTGGCAATCAATGCAGAATTCAAATTCTTCTAAATCGCGGCTTATTCCCTCATCAATTTCGTCTTCTCCATCAGGCGCGATCTCACTCGTTAGATCTGGAGACCCCAGATCCGATGCCATTCACTCGTCCCGCGCAGTTGACTAGCTCGACCATTAGCACGTGATGAGCAGCAGTTTCCTCTCTCCTCCACTTGCCATGCATCAAGCGTTGAGTGGAATCACTCCTTTTCCATCGAAACTGCTTAGCGCCCATGGATGCCCCCAATCAATACCATCGGTTTTGGAGCAGGTCCTATCATTAGCTCTTAGACTTTTATCCCAGGGTTTTCCTGGCTCTCATGCGACCAAGCACTTAGGGCTTCTCCAATTTGACGTTTCTCTCTAGTCTAACATATCCTCTCAGGGCTTGAATCTCTCAAGCTCTATGGTGTTCGATGCTACCTTTGGTCAGCTTGGCCCTCTTCCTTCTTTCTACTTTTTGCTTCACTAGTTCTTCTCTTTTCTGGTTTCTGCCTTCCTCTCTGGGTGTGTGTTTTCTATTCTATGTTTATGGATTTAAATCATTCGAGCTCATGGCGGTTCGTTTCCTCTTCTGCCTCCATCGATTCGCCTGCTTGCAGCTACGCTTGGAGTTCCCTATTCTAGGTGTCATCATCAAACTCACAGGGATGGCCACTTGTCCTCCTATGAATTGTGCCAGCTTGCCTCATCGATTCATTTCTTCAGTTACGTTATGGAATGATTCATTTGCCACCATGGCAGTCAATGCAGAATTCAAATTCTTCTAAATCGCTACTTATTCCCTCGTCAATTTCGTCTTCTCCATCAGGCGCGATCTCACTTGTTAGATCTGGAGACCCCAGATCCGATGCCATTCACTCGTCCCGCACAGTTGACTAGCTCGACCATTAGCACGCGATGAGCAACAGTTTCCTCTCTCCTCTACTTTCCATTCATCAAGCGCTGAGTGGAATCACTCCTTTTCCATCGAAACTGCTTACCGCCCATGGATGCTCCTGATCAATACCATCGATTTTGGAGCGGGTTCTACCGTTAGCTCTTAGACTTTTATCCCAGGGTTTTCCTGGCTCTCATGCGACCAAGCACTTAGGGCTTCTCCAATTTGAGGTTTCTCACCCAGCAATGCGCTAATCACTCATAAAAAACTGCCTTTGTTTCTCGATCCGAGCCTCCCAAGGGCTAACTTTGCCTCCTGCGCAGTCCCCATGGGCCTCGGTTAGCGCGCTTTGACCGAGGTCCTCATCGTTCCACGTTGGTTGCCATTGCCACTATTTTAGAGGTGTTCTTGATTGTTGTTTTAAATTCTTTGAACTCTGTCCTATCCTGGTACAACCATGGCTCTATTTAATCATTCCTTATGGATCCAATTCGGATCACGACTTTCCCACTAAAAAGCTTTTGGACCACCAATTTTTTTTTCTTTCAAGCGTCAACTAAGCGAGGTATTGTTGTCTCACTTGCCCAATCTCAATCCAATTTGCATTGCTCGAATTTTAACCTTTGAGTCCAATTCTTAGGTACTCAACATCTCTAGGCATCATCCTCACCTTCCTATCCAAGACTGCATCTTCTCACAATTCATTCAGATATTCAGGTAGCAGGTCATCAATAGAAGGCAATTGACTTTGCTTTTCAGGATCCTCAACCATTGAAGGTTCAAAAAATCTCAAGAAATCTACATTTATGACTGAGTAGATGTGCATGTAAGCTGGTAGATCAAGGCAAAAATCATTTTCACCAATCTTATCAAGCATCCCAAAAGGTCCATACCTGATAGGCTTTAGCTTTTTACCTTCACCTTGCATCCTATCCTTTCTAATATATATCTAGACCTGGTCTCCAACTTGAAAGCTATGCTCCATCCGATGCTTGTCATGCCTTTCCTTGTATCTAGCTTCGCTCTTTTTCAGCTATTGCTATACTGCCTGGTGGCTCTTCTGGATCTGTTCAGTGAACCTAGTTGCCTTGTCCACATCACTATGTCCATCAACTGTGGTATCTTTACCAAAGACAAAATCCAAAGGAGACCTTGGTATTAAACCAAAATAGGTGTCAAAAGGAGATCTCTGTGTAGAAGAGTGTTTTGCTCTGTTGTAAGCATGATGCACATAACACAAATGTTCATCCCAAAGCTTAGTGTGTTTGCTGCAATATCCCCTGAGTAACTGGATCACTGTCTTGTTGACTACTTTTGTCTGGCCATTGGTTTGTGGATGAAAAGTCGTGCTTTTCTTCAGTTGGGTGTCCATTATTTCCCATAGACTTGACCAAAAATTCCCCACAAATCGAGTGTCTCGATGAAATACAATAGAAGTGGGTAATCCAAAATGAACCCATACTTGTTCAAAGAATAGTTTTGCAGTTTGTTCAGCTGTAATCTATTTATTACAAGGTATTAAAATACACATTTTGTTAAACCTATCCACTACCACATACAGATAATCATGACCTTTTCTAGACTTAGGTATTCCTCCAACAAAATCCATGGGAACACTTTCCCAAGGGTGAGAAAGAATTGGTAATGGAGTGTACAAGCCTAGTTTTCTATTATTGGGCTTGCTTTTAGCACACATAGTACACCCTCTTACATATCTAGAAACTGTCTCATTCATTTTTGGCCAATAACAAAATCTTTGTAGTTGTGCAACTATTTTACTTATCCCAAAGTGACTTGATATCAGAGAAGTGTGTGCCTCTCTAATAATCTTTACTCTCTCTGTTTGTGGAATGCAAAGTTTCCCATAGTGATATAAGAGTCAGTCCTTCACATGATAATCCAATTCTTCTACCTTTTTGCCTTGACTCAAAGTTGCATATACATCTTTAAAGTCTATATCTTGAGCATATTGTTCAATGTAGCTTTCATGTAGTACAGAATTATGCTTAAGTATAGTACATGCATTTATAATGGGTGTAGATAACATGTCTGCAACTTTTTTATGTATGCCATTTTTTTATCTGATGACTAAATGAAACTTTTGTAGAAAACCCATCCATCTGCAGTGTCTTGATTGCTACAACTTAGTCTGGGAGTGTATATATTGGAGTGGTTGATGATCAGTATGCATTACTGTCTCTTTGCCCATTAAGTAATGTTTCCACTTTTTCACACTCTGAACTAATGCATACAATTCTCTATCATATGTAGGATAGTTAACTACTGCAGGATTAAAAGTCTCAAAATGATAACATATGGGTTTACCATGCTGTGTCAACACTGCTCCCATGGCATAGTCACTAGCATCTATTTGGATCTCAAATGGTCTTTGAGATTAGGCAATGATAGTAAGGTGTTGTACTAATCTTTTCTTTCAAGGTGTCGAAGGCTTTCTGATGTTTGCCTCCCCACTAAAACACCTTGTTCAATCCTGTCAAAGCATGTAAGGGAGCTGCAATTGAGGAAAAATTAGAAATGGACTTCCTCCTATATTGTGCTGCTCTTAAGAAGCTTCTCACTTCTGTAATAGACTTGGGTTTAGGCCAGATTACAATGATTGCCACTTTAGAGGGATCTATTTACAATTCACCACCCCCTACTATATGACCCAAATAATTTAGAGATGTTTTGCCAAATTCACATTTTGAGAGTTTAACATAAAGTTTTTCTCTTTTCAAAACATCTAATGTCTTCTTAACATACTTTAAGTGTTCCTCCCACGTTTTACTAAAAATTAGAATGTCATCTAGATACACAATAACAAAATCATCAAGAAAAGGCCTAAGTACATCATTCATTAATCTCATGAAAGTAGCAGGGGCATTGGTCAAGCCAAAAGGCATAATCAGTCACACATACAATCCCTGCTTTTTTTTGAAAGTAGTCTCCCATGCATCTTGCTCTGCAACTCTGACCTGATGATATCCACTATGCAAATCTAGCTTGGTGAAATAAACAACTTCCTTCAATTAATCTAAAATATCATCTATGCGAGGAAGGGGATAACGATTTTTTATTGTTATCTTATTCAGTGCTCAGTAGTCAATGCACATTATCCATGAGCCGTCTTTCTTTCTCACCAAAACAATTGGTGACCCACATGGTGATGTGCTAGGCCTGATGAACCCCTTCTCGAGCAACTCCTGCACCTGCTTCTTGATTTTAGCATTCTCTAAAGTAGACAACCTATACATTCCAATGTTAGGCAATGGAACATCTTGCTACAAAATAATATCATGTACTATTTCCTTTTTGGGTGGTAGACCTTTAGGT
Source organism: Pinus taeda (assembly GCA_000404065.3). Lineage (NCBI taxonomy): Eukaryota > Viridiplantae > Streptophyta > Pinopsida > Pinales > Pinaceae > Pinus > Pinus taeda. Next base: position 141,164 of record APFE030891051.1, read on the forward strand.
TCCTAAAACAGAACATCATACTCTGAAACAACCTTTTCTATGTTAGCTTGCTACTTAGCATTACAAACCTCAAATACATTGTTTTTATCAGGTTTCTTTTCCTTTACAACCATCAGTAAGAATTGTTTGCATGAATTTATCATTCTTTTCATCTACCTTGAGTTTATGAGAGTATAATTATTCTTGAGCTTGTGAGCTCTCACAAAGTATTCGATTCCATCTTTAATGAGTAGATACTTGTTCTCAGCTCTATAGAAAATGGCTTTTCTATCATACAAGTAAGGACTTCCTAAAACAATTCTACATATATCTAAAGGAACTATGTCTAACTCAACCTCATCTACAAATGCTGACCCAAAAGAAAACTTGAGTTTGCACTGTCTAGTCACTTGTAGCTATGCTTTATCATTCAACCATCCTAATGGGTATGGTTTCTTGTGAGGTGTAGTTGCTAATCCCAATTTATTTATAATTTCTTCAGAAATTAGATTTACTTGTGAGCCACTATCAAACAAAGTATCAATCTTTTGATTTTTGGAAACAACTCGAATATGGAAAAGCTCATGCCTTTTTCTCTCATTTTCTTCATCAATAACAGATTGAGCAGAATTACTAGTAGATGCTTCAGAATTCTTACCTTTTATACCTGTGGCTACAATAGTTGTTTCATCTCTCGAGTCTGACCCCAAATCTTTCTGAATAACTGCAGTAGTCTTCTTCTTCTTGCCCTCGGACTTCTTAGGTCTCAGCTCTGGATGCAGAATCTAACAATGCTCATCATCATGCCCATCCTTTTTACAGTGAGTGCATGAAGCTTTGATTTTCTGTGCAGTGTTAGCCTTCCTTTATTTCCACTTCTGCTTTCTTTTCTCCTTGCTCTTGCTTACAGTGGGTTGGGATGGCCCCCCAACTTCTGGATTTCCATTCTTTCCTCTAGCTTCTAGATGAGTAGCTTGTACAGATACCTCATCTATATGAGTGGGATTAAACATGAGGATGGTATGTCTCATGTAGCTGTGTAGACCACCAATGTACTTCAAAAGAGTCTCTAGTGAGTCTAATGAGATACCCAACATCAATGCTCTTTTTCTGAATTCTTGAGTATACCCTTACACACTTCACCTTTTCAACTGCTGAAGAGTTTGCCAACTTATCATGGCTTGTTGCATGTAGGACAATAGATAGAACTACTTTTTTATTGCAGAAACAAATTCACTCCAGACAGAGATGGTCTTACCATGTCTTTTCATATCAGCTTGGGTTCTACCTTCCCACCAAACCAAGGCAGTGCCTCCTAGGTGTAGGCTTGCCAACTGAATCTTACTATTGTCTGAGTCTATGTTTTGTACCCTGCAATACACATCAATTTGTCTAATCCAATTGTCCAACTTTTCAGCATTTAGCTCTCCATCATATATATGTAAATCAAATTTAACATCTAGCTTGATCAAAGATGCTTTCTTATTATGCACAGGGCTATTAGGAGGTGTGAGAAAGCTTTTCTCTTTCCCTTTTCCTTTGGAATGGTCATTGAAATGAGACTCATCTTCTTCTTTATCTTCTTTAGAACTTGATGAATCTTCAACCTTATGCTTTCTAAAGTCCCCATACATTTCTTCTACCATAGACTTTATAGCTAGGAAACTTTCTATGAATTGAGGGTCTGGCCCCACAGAACCTTCCTCTAACATTGTCTTCTGAGGATAAACTCTTCTAATTTCAGGATTAGTTTCCACCAACTCTCCTTCTCCTAATTTGAGCTTTGATCTAGTGAGCATTCACGGCTAAACCAACACAAGCTTGTATAACCTTACAGCCTAAAGCTCTGATACCACTTGATCTGATAATCACCCTATGATTGACCTCAGTTAAAGATTTATTGAATAAAGGTATTACAAACTCATGTGCTGGTGTGTGTCTATGTTATTTAAGGAATGGATCGATCAGATTGCCAATACAAAGACATTTAAATGGAAAGACAGCAGAGAAATACAGTAAGAAAATACAAGAACACAAGAAATTAATAAGGAGTTCACCCTATTCTCCAGGGCTACATCTCCGGTCCATCTTTTAGTGGTGGCCTTCTTTTATTGTGTCTTAAGAATAGAATTACAATGCAGTGACTCAATGCGAGTTCTCCTAAAACAAGTTTTGCTTAGCAGGGTGGTTCTTAGATTCCCCAAGCCACTGGAGTGCACAGACTCTGTTACCTACCAGCTCTGTGACCTTCTGGTCTACAGTGGAAAGAGCCCAATGTGGTGCTTAGTCTGGACAGATCCTCTCTGGGATGGCTTAAATCTCTCAAGCTCTCTGGTGCTCAACACTGCCTTTGGTTAGCTCGGCCCTTTGTCCTCTTCTGCTTTTGCTTCACTGTCTTCTTCTCTCTGTGCTTCGTCCTCCTCTTGGGATTCTGGTCTCTATGTCTCTCGTCGTTCTCTGTCCCTCTTTGACTGTGTATTCTGTCTCTATTCATGGCTTTAATGACATTCAAGCCCAAGACTGTTCAGTTCCTCTTCCGCCTCCGTCGAATCACCTTCTGCAGTTGCACTTGGAGTTCCCCGTTCGGCCTCATCATCAAGTTCACAAGGAGTGGTCACATTTCCTCCTCTAAATGGCGCCAGCCTACTTCGTCGGTTCATTTCTTCAGTTACATTATTGGAATGAGTCTTCCTCCACTGTGGTAGTCAAATAGACCTCAAATCCTTCTAAATTGTGGCTTAATCCTTTGTCGGTTTCACTTCTCCATCGAGCGTGATCTCAGCTGTTAGATTTGGGGCCTCCAGATTTGATGCCATATGCATGTTTTGTGTGGTTGACTTGCTCGACTGTTAGCGCATGATAAACGGCGATTTTCTCTCTCCTCCACTTGCCATGCGTCGATCATTGAGTGGAATCGATCCGCTTTCATCCAAAACTGATTACCATTTGAGGAACCCTTGATCAATACCACCAGTTTCTCAGAGCACAGGTCCTGCCTTGTCCTTTAGCGCTTTTCGTCTTTCGCCCTATGGTTCTCTGGCTCTCCTCACGACCGAGTGCTCGGGGCTTCTCCATTTCAGCCCTTTTCCCCCGGCGATGCATGATTAGCACTATTGCACATCAAAAATCACCTCCATTTCCCGATCTGGGCCTCCCAAGGGCTAATTTGGCCTCCCGTGCAGTCTCCATGGGCCTCAGCCAACGCGCTTTGATCAAGGTCCTCATCGTTCCATGCTGGCTACCATTGCCACTGGTTCAGGGGTGTTTTTGATCGCTGTTTTGAATTCTTAGAAGTTTGTCCCGACCTGATACAGTCATGGTTCTTTTATAGTTCTTTATGGATCCAATTCAGATCAGGTGTCTCCTACAATGGCTTCTTAAATGGTTTGAACCTCCTCCCCAGAAATGACTTCGAATGCTAGAACAGAGGACAAAGCGTCATCATCAGGAGGTGTGGTTTCCTATTCTGGATTGTTGGATTCCTCCTCACCCTCTCCCGTAGCTTGATATTCCAAGAGTTAGTTCACTACGGTAGTCATGTTGTGGATCCATTGAGGGTAAGTCTTTTAGAAATGAGAGGCTTGGTGGAAAGTGCAGAAATTTTATTTTCCTAGCTCTTCCACTTTGAAATTTGTACTGGAACCCTAAGATGATTTAGCAGGTGGATTATTGGTCTTTTGAAAGCAAGGTTTGGCTGATTTCCTAATAAAGTAAATTCACTAGTCTTTATTTTCAACTCAGAAACCTCATTCGTCAATTGCTTTAAAGATTTAGCTAACCCTTCGAAATCAAAGGAATCCTTGTCCTTATCAATGGGCTTACTAGTCGAGGCTTGAATTTTCTTGGCAAACAGTTTAGTTTCATCTTGTGAATCAAGGGAGCCTATATATAGAAAATCCTTCTCTACTTCAAGAGTTGTTGCAAATTTCTCTTCTAAGATGGGTTCAGCCTCACGTTTGATGAACACAACGATGTCTCACAGAATGGCTATGGTGTAATAATCAATGGTGATGGAATCATCAAGAGCCACGCTCGTTGGGAAATTATTCAATATGGTAGTGAATCATTGATTGAAATATTTCACCTTTTCTTTCTTATGGCATTTTAACGTACTAAGCTCGATCAGCAGCATAGAAGGCATCTTATCTTCCGAAAATTTATCAAGGAAGGTTTTCTGAAATTATTCTCATGTTCAAATCGAAGCTACAGGTAGCGATCGATACCGGGTAGTGGTCTTATTTTGGAAGTGTGAGGGAAAAGGAAGAAATCCACCTCATCATGTTTCACTCTCATCATTTGTAACACTAGTTAGAAATCGTTGATGTGATTGTCAGTCAAGGTCCCCTTCTCGGGGTCGTATTTTGGGAGTTGTTTCTCGGGATGGCGAGGCATGTCATGGAGTTGGCCTCGGATGCCTAATGGGGATTGAGCCATCCAGGCCAAAGATTGACATCGATTTCCCCTTTGTGGGGGAGGAAAAAGGGGGCAATTGGGATTCCCCTCTGACTCAATTTCCGTACCTGACCCCTTGCTAGTGTGGGGAGGGGGCTTGCCATTTATCTGGGGAACTCTGAGTTGTCCTAGGTCCGAGGAAGTTCTTGCATTCCTGAAGCTCCTCAGGTTCTCGGGGAATCTAAGAAGGCTCTCATTATTGTAGAAGTTAATGTGGTCGCTGATATTATCTCCATTCCCTTGTCCTAGGGGCCCTTTAGTATTCTCTCTCAGAGGTTGGTTATTCACAGGGGTATCTTCTGGGGGTGGTTGTTTGTTCCCTTGAGTTTCTCCTCATCGTGGTTGATTGTTTCCCCAAGTGATTGTACTCCTCGGAGCTTCTCCTTCAGATGTTGTTGGGCTTTCCAACCACTTGATTGAGAGCCTTTCAAAAATGTCTGTGTAGTCATCGAGTGCTATCTTGATTAAATGTGATATGGAATTAACCAAGATGCCTTGACACGTGCGATGAGGCATGGAGGTGTGTAGGTGTTGGGAGAAGGATCCCCCAAGGGCAGTTTTGGGGCTAAAATCCCATGTTTGAGTCAAAGTTTGTAATAAGAATGTGCATATTCTGAATTTTGTGGTCGCGGAGTGCGAAGGTGTTACGTGTCATAAAGGGTATTCTGCCCTTAGTTTTGGAAACTAAAATCAGCTGTAAGAGATCTACCCATGGTTTATGGACCATGGGATTGTATTAAAAGAGCTAAGCTCTAAGTAGTTTAGAGATAGACCATGTAAGAGAGTCGTAGCTCTAAAGTAGGAAGTCTAAGTCTTGGGTTGTAGCGTAGGTAGAGGCTCGGCAGTGGAGTGCGTAGAGGCCTAGGAAAGAAGTCCACAACTGAGTGCGTGGACCCCTACAGCTGTGTGCCCAGGGTGGACAAAATTGTAAACACCTGGAAGATATTAATAAAAAAAGATATTCTACAATTCATGTGTCTTTGTTCTGTTATTTCATATTGATATGTTGTGTATGAATTTCCTTTATTATGTTTACATGATGCGTGAATGAATACAAACACATTGGGTAATTGAACGCGATCAAGGATATCTATTTAATCGATGTTAACTTTAATTATTTGATAAAGATAAGAAAATCACTTAGAATAATTGGGGAATTTGCATGGCACACTACCATAGCAGCGTGGAAGTAGCTGAGCAGCAGGTTAGGGCTGCATGAAGGTCGATCATACCCTTTCACAGAGGTATTGAAGGACAGAATAAAGGGCTTGACTTGCAGGACCTAGAGCAAAGAAACCTACGTGAAGGTAGGGATAGAGGAAATCAAACGACATCACAACCATCTTAGGGTGAAAAAACTTGGTTCCAGCATCCCCCCATACTGCTTCGAGTGAGACTTCAGTCCATGCTCTGTGGGCTGATGTCAAAAGGGCCAGTAGTGTAGGGATTTGTTTGGCTAATTAACATTGAACTTGGGTTAGGTCCCCTCAAGCCAACAAATGGTTCTGTTGTCGGGACCGAAATTTTCATAAGGGATGTGTGATGTCATATCACTGGAATCCAACTAATAAGGAGATTGGGGACTGGTTGGATAGGAAGATCCAAAAATTCGTGGCATAGGAGAACATAAACCCATGCCTGAAAAAGGAGTAGTGGTTGGACAGATACCTAGATAGAGAGATCCATGAGATCTTTTTCTGCTCCTTCCTGATTAAGCTATATGAGTGGATCACGAAGCTAGCAAATAGCCAAGGAAGGTGGAAACTTGACGGTCCTATTGTTTGGACTTTGGAGCTAATACAAAAATTGGAAGCATCTGAGCACAAGATCACCCACACTGTCGATCATTGGCTCGATCACGTCATAGGAGGATTTGTGACTGAATTCGTGGTCAACACCTCAGTCAGATACAACGAGGAAGAGCGACACTTTTTCAAAGGACTGCGAGGTAAGTACGTAAAATCTTTGCATAATACCTGGATTAAAATGCTATTGTGCAAAAAATGGGTTATGCAGCTACCTTGATGTTCAGAACTACACGAAGCGGAAAAACTTACAGGAATGAAGGAAAAAAGTGTCCGGAGTATAGTCCATTGATTTCACATCCTCAAGGGTTTTCTCCACAAAGTGCTATTCAGTTAATAAGATAAGTATTTCTGCAAATACCACCTTCGCCCACACCACCTCAAACTTTACCACCATCACCTCCAACTTCACCCATACCAACTCCACCTCCACCAGAGTTCAGTATGGCAAATACAGTGAAGGTGCCTTTGTTCAAAGGTTTTGGAAATGAGGACCATGACCAATTCTGGTTCATTGTGAGGGTTGTATAGGAAGCTCAAGGTGTTACAGATGATCATATAAAGAAGGCGACACTAGTTAGTACTCTGCAAGATCACATGCTAACCTAGTATATTAAGTACTCTAATTATAACCTGAATGCTAGAGTGGAAAAAATATAGACAACACTAGATAAAGAATTCAGTAGGCCTAAATCTGAGGCGTAGTCAATTGTGGGATTCAAATAAATCATGATACAACTAGGCGAGACACCTTAGGCTCTAGATCAAAGTTTGAAGTGTACAATCCATGAAGCCAACATGAATTTGATAGATAGAAAACATTGTGAGTGGTTTGTTGCTTCACTCCTACGACACTTAAGGGTTGCACTGTTGCAGTAGAAGATAACAAATCAGGTGGAGGCCTTAGAGATTTCCATGAGACTACATGAAACTCTGATGAAAGATCCAAAACTAGGGGTTCAGCAGATCCATGCACAACTGAAGAATCTGTGCCTTGAGATGCAAAGTTTGGAGCATGACAGAACATTTTGACCTGAAGTATGTGAGGAGGTATGGTGGTTGAAATGCAAGAGTCAGGGGCATGACAAGGATCATTGCCCAGTCGTTTTAAACTATATTGCAGGAGGGGGACCGATACCTTTAAGCCTAGAAGCTCAAACAGGACCTAGAGTGGGGCCTGCATTATGGTGCGCTATTTGTCAGGTAGTAGGAAAACATGCCACAGATAATTGTCACTTACTACATAAGTTTGTGCATACACCACAACAATTGTTCTGCAACTTTTGTAAGTTGGTAGGGCATGATGAGCATACTTGTAGGAGCTACGAATTGATGATGGATTGAACTCCCACCTATAGGGTTCAGGCCGAAACACGGCCCCTAACCAGAGTGCAAGGATGGCACGGACAAGATTTCAGGGGCGCGGACAAGGCCAACGTAGAGGAGGACCTGGCAGAGGTCGAGGACAGTTGATTTTCTACAATTGTGGAGGACCGACACACTATGCTCCCGATTGCACTAATCCAACGCATCCGTCGTGTAAGTATTACATGTTGTTTGATCATGAAACAGAAGATTGTCCTACGCTGATAGCTAGGATATGTGATAAAGGGGCGCTACCGCCTCCGCCGACTCAGAACTTGTAGATGATGAAATCTGAGCCGTGCGAACAGGATCCGAAGAGGATCCAAATGTAAATATAGTGCTCAGAAGTGGAATTGCAATAGGAGATGACAAGGGGAAAGAGCCAAAAGATAGTACATGGGTTCGCAAAGCTCCAACAAAGGAGGCTGAGTTCGATTTGGAGCACACACATGAAACCTTCATCGAAGCTAAGAAGAACTTTGTTGAGGCTTCCACCTCAGGAATCAAGGATAAACCTAAGCAGTAGATGGACCCCTCTATGTTCACAACTTTCCTAGAGACCTGTATGAAGTTACTACACAATAGTAAGGTTGTGAAAGGGTTACAAGAACCCATCAATAGATGCGTTGGAACTACATTGAGTGATTCACACGTAGTACAAAATATTAACAAGCATAAAACAAGGACGGGACAAGCGATGAGATTGACCATGCAGATAGGAGAGTATGAGATGCATCAGGTTATTTGGTACCTGGGGTCAGACGCAAATGTCCTACCAAAGCAGACTTGGGAATGGATGGGGAGGCCCGTGCTGTAACGGTCTTCGATTCAACTAAGGATGGCAAATCAACAGAAGATCATCCCCATGGGGCGGCTGCAGGGGGTAACTGTGGATATTGAGGGAGTGAGCACGTTGGCTGATTTTGAAGTGATAGAGATAGTGGATGAAAAAAATTCCTATCCTGCGCTCCTAAGAATTAACTGGGCCACTAATATGAATGGGGTAATCAATTTGAAGAAGCAGAAAATGATCTTTGAGAAGAAGCCTCTACGCATAATAGTACCTCTAGATCCTGCTAGGGGATCGTGCTATATGAAACTAGTCCGTGATTATGAGAGTGATGATGAATTGGAATGTATCTATAAGATAACGGTGCGAGATCAAAATTGGGTGAATCCCACCGCAGATGGATGAATTACATGGGATCACGAGAGTTCCTGCACTGCAGACTCTAATGAAGAGTTAGAGCACTGGCAGAACCGGTTACATGAAGTAACTATGCTGAATTGCAACATGATGACCTGATCGCTGCGCTATGTATCCTCAAAGGTAAGAAATATGCCTACTTATGATGGCTGGAATGAGGTAGATATATTTTTGCATGCATTTGAAAGATAAGTACCAAAAAATCAGTGTTTTCAGGCATTGGACTGGGCACTACGCGCTACACCCGCAAGATGGTGGGGTACGCACAAGGGAAGCTTTGATTATTTGCGTGAATAAAGGAGAATGATGAGAACTCGCTTTGGAAAACCAAAGATGTGAATGATAGACATGTATGATGGGTAGGATGATCCCCACACACATTTGTCCAAATGGACCTAGGCTTATGGAGAAAAGCCCCAACCTGAATGGGTGCACTTATTTTGTCACACCTTGGATATTGTCGCGATGAAATGGTATGTAGAAATTGAGCTCTGCCATGGGACAGGTGAATGGGATATCTTGTGTGAGGGATTCATGATGACATTCAGTTTTGAGGACGAGTTTGATAGTATTGATGAAGCGCCTAAGAGGTGAAAGAAACAATCTTTAGGATACCATAGGATCCTTTAGACCTGATTCAACTTGAATGGGCTACTTAGATGAGTCACACACTAGAATGTTATAATGTAATTGCTGAAGAAGAGGACAAGGATCTGTGAAAGATTAACATTACAAAAATAGAGGATCACCACAAAGTTAAAGGACAGCAGATTGAGAACCTTAATATAACTGCGCCGTTGAAAATAAAACAAGTAAACATTGGTATGGAGGCAGAACCAAAATTCATGAAGAATGGAGACTATTGGGACGACGCGATGGTGGATAAGGTCGCTGAATTACTCCATACCAGGATGTATTCCCTACCAAGTTCACGAATCTGAAGGGGATAATCGGGGACCTAGGAATGATGAAGATTACATTGAAACCTGACGTGAAGCCGATTAAGAAAAGGCCTTAATGTCTCAATCCAAAATATAAGGAAAAATTCCACTTAGAGCTACACAAGATGCTCACGGTAAGCATCATTAACCCTGTGGAAGAATCTATCTGGGTAAGTCCAATGGTGGTATAGGAAAAGAAGCAGAAGGATGAAATAAGGATATGTGTGGATCTTAGAAAGTTGAATGAGACTTGTGTACATGATCCTTTCATGACTATGTTCATTGATGAAGTGTGGACAATGTAGGTGGCCAGGAAGCATATTCCTTCACTGATGGGTTCCCTAGGTACCACCAGATCAAAATTGCGCTGGAGGACAGGAGCAAGACAACCTTTGTGACTGAGTGGGGTTGTTTTCAGTACACTATAACTCCGTTTTGATTGAAGAATGCACCTGTGATCTTCCTCGAACGTATTCGTGGTTGCGTTGAAAGAATTTAATCATAAGTTACTGGAAGTATATTTTGATGACTGGACTGTGTTTGGGCTAGTTAAACGCCATGTAGCAAGCTTGAGCTTGATGTCGATACCTATCAAAGATACCAGATCGCACTCAATCTCAAGAAGTGTCTATTTTGTGTTCCTTTTGGGAACCTATTAGGGCATGTGGTTTGCAGACTGGGACTAATGGTAGACCCCGCGAAGATCCTGGTGATACTGAAATCAGAAGCACTAAGGAGTGTGAAGTAGTTTTGCGCTACCCTGGGACATACGGGATATTATGGAAATTTTATCAAAGGCTAAGCCCAGATCACCGCGCCTATGGAGAAATTGTTGAAGAAGGATGTCACATTCTATTGGAATGATGACTGTAAGAAGAGCTTGGATATATTGAAAGAAAAGATGGTCACTGCGCCCATTTTCGTCTTCCTGGATTGGAAGAAGGAGTTTCATGTACATGTCAATGCGCCATGTATAACGCTGGGAGTAGTACTGACACAGGCTAGTGGAGAAGGCTTGGACCATCCTGTCATGTTTGCAAGCTGAAGATCATCCAAAGTAGAGAAGAACTATTCCACCACTGAGTGCGAAGGGATAACTATGGTGTATGCACTCTAGAAGTATAGGCACTACTTGCTGGGAGGCCATTTTCAGATGTATATAGATCACTCCACGCTGAAGTAACTGGTCAATAAGCTTGTCTTAGGGGGGAGAATATACAAGTGGCACTTATTGTTCTAGGAATATAATTTTGAAGTTTTTGTGAAGCCTGAACGACCGAACGTGAGATCAGACCATCCGTCGCGCATCAAAACAAGGGAGGTGTTATCACTCAGGTTGTCCCTAAGCTCCTGAAGGGATACAACCGAGGTAACCACAAACCAATCTTTGGATTGCAGGTTCTAGCTCACCTGTAATAAGAGAGGGCTCTCTCTTAATGATTTAGCTTTGTTGATGATGATTTTAGGCTAGCTGTTGGGTTCAGTGGGTTTTGTTGGTGTTTGGGTGGAAGATAGATGTAAGGAAGATAATTCCAAGCAGAGAGGCAAGGGATAGTGTGATAAGCTTCAAACCATTGGGCATGGAGTCATGGATTGAGCTTTGCTGTTGCGTTTTCTTGGTCACAAGAGGATCATAGAGTAGGATAGCTACACATGAAACAATATCAATTTCTGAAAAGATGGGATGAAAGTCAGAGACAAAAGGCAATTAAGAATCTTTCATCTACTAACAAAGAAGGGAAACAAATGTATGATTATCTAGGAGCAATTAAGAATTCCTAACTAATCATTCATATGTGAAAGAAATTGTGTAAACATGATCATTTGAGTATGCATATTCATAACTATTCCTGGTGAAAACATATAGAAATCACAGAAATTGAGCATAGGGTGCTGCCAAGCAAATCCTAAACTATTCTTCTTTTCTGTAAATTTAGCTGGTGTAACGCAGATGGTAAAGAAAACATGAAGAAAAAACTAAAACAGAGATAAGGAACACTTATTTATTCATGTAGAAACACATGAATTCCACAGCCACTCTTTGGCCAATTAGACACATCAGACAGTTTTCAAAATCCATGCATTTCAGCAGTCTTTGATTATAGAAGCTATCACATTTACAGTGCGAGTCTGTGCTCAAGTAAAATACAACCCAACAAATACTAACCAACCAACCCTTCTTACATGTTTCAAGGTGGTATTTATAGGAAAAATATCTAAAAGTATTTATTACAACCAACCTAAATAGGTCTGCAAGAAAAAAGCTTTCTAAAACCTAACTTATGCTGGAATTAAATGCAGTAAGTCTTTTTGGGCTGCGCCAGAGGCAGCTGGATTAAAAGTGAGTTTATGGGGTGTCCTCTGTGACTTGGTGCAGTGGTTCTGTAGTAACTGCACATTGAATTCTGGTCCACTAATCTGATGTGAGTTTTAATGTGCAGTCATCTATGCTCGTGAGATTTGAATGGCTCTTTAATGCTTCTTGACTTTCAAGGTTTTCTTTAAATGCTTCATTCACCTCGAGCCCTGAGAAGATCTCTGCTGATACACTTTTCCGCTACACTGATACTCTTTGACATGCATTTTGGCTTCGTATCTGCTATGATACTCTTTAACATCTGAATCGGATCTCTCTCTGTCTTTGGATGCGTTCAAAACTGCAAAATCGGACCTTTTCTGCCTTTTTCGGTGCAAAAATGGCCAAGGAATCAAAAGATTCCCTAAAGATTCTCCAATATCGCCTATTTTCCGTAGCGATGCGTGATTAGCGCTATTCGTGCATCGAAACTACCTTTGTTTTTCATTCCGAGCTTTCGAAGCTTGACTTTTGCACTTGCGCGTTTTTTCCTTTTTTTGGCTACTGACGTCAACATGACAAGTGGGGTCCTTTGGTACAGTGATGACGTCAGTATGATGACGTCAGCAGGGTGACGTGGCAGTACGGCAGGGTGATGACGTGGCGGGACACGATGGCAGGGTGACGTGAGCCAGGCACAGGGAGGAAGGGGTGAGGTGGAGGTGATGTGGCAGGGTGACGCGGCGCTCCTGTTACGCGAGGCGAGGGCAGTTTTGGCATGCATCGGACTGCCTTTGGTATGGAGGTGGTTTTTGTCAGGGGCGGCCCGATGCAATGGGATGCCGCCAGCTCTCCGGGTGTATGTCGGTAAAACCGTCGAACATCGGGTGCTAACAGGCCAACACAAGAGGGCGCCCGATATGAACGAGGGTCGTCGGATTTGGGAGGGTCGATTTGACGGTAGTCGGGAGGAGGAGATGCACGAGGTTTAGTTAAGGTGCGCGTGTGTTAAATTTTAATTTTTGCGACCGCGGGTGGGTTTCAAACTTTAGAAAATGGTGAAATGTGTTTGGTGCGTTGGTTATTTATTAATCAACTATTAATAAATTCCAATAATGAAATGCGCGGGGGTTTGTGAATGCATTTGAAGGGGGGTTTTTTTGTTTTGGAAGGAGTCCAAACACCTGGGAGGGGAAATTTATGCAGAGGTGAGGGTTCTTACTAAGGTCTAGGTGACTTAGTAATTCCCAAGGAGAAACTTATGGTTATGTTTCAACCAGAGGGAGGGGATATTTACATAGGGGAATAACTACTATAGTTTTAATAGGGGGAAGGGAAATAGATAGGGAGTTACATAATAATGTCAGTAGTTAATATTAAAATGACAAGAAGAGCGCTAAGTCTGAGAGATCTTAGGCTTAAAAGGGGGGATAGAACTTTGTAGAGAAAGTGTGGACCCTCCTTAAGTAAAGTAGATCTTTACCAAGGCAAATGATATGGAAAATGATGAACTAAGAGATATCAAGTAGATCTTGACCTCTTTAGGGGAAGTTCGTAAATGATTTAGGGGAGAGAAGAAGGGGGAGTTAGTCATGCCTCACTTGAAGTCCTTCAGAATGGGAACTTCCTTGCCATACTGATTGAATAGATATAACATTTGAAAACACAAAACTGATCATAATCAATGATTCTACAACCACAAAACTACCTGCCCAGCCTAATTACCTAAATTTTTTTCTTCTTTTTGGGTTTGGGTGCATTTAGACTTGCAGACCCAGCTTTTCAACTTTTCTTTTTTATGTCTTCCTATCTACATCTACACTTATTTCCTCTAAGGGCCCAGATTAAGCAGTTGGGCTCCTTTGATTCTCTACCTATCTAAAAATCTGCCAAGATTAAGCTGTTTGGACAGATTATTTATTCTCTATATTCTAAAACAGGAAATTGAAACCTAGGGAGACCAAGATTGAGCTGTTTTGACCTCCCTTTAGCTGGAAATTCTACAAAAATGGAATAATTCTTCAAAATTGGAATGCAGAAGTTGAACTTTGACTAGCATTATTTCATGGCCTCTTTCTTTGGTGTCTGTGAGCAAATATGGAGCATTGCAGCATGCAAAGTATGACATATTTGGTCTGTAAAAATGTCAATCATGAAATATGAGTAACCTGTTGCAGTAGGAGGCTAATAGAGGGCCTTAATGGTGATGCCTTGTCTGTACCAGGACAATCCCTAAACATAAGAAAAAAATTATTTTCGAGTAGGATATCTAAATCTAGAGGGAGATCTAAATCTCCAAGAAAACCTGTAAAGGTGTATTCCAAATGTGGAAAGGAAGGGCACTTCAGAAGGGACTGCAAATCTAAATCTCCTAAGAAAGGAAAGGGATCTGATGATGCACCTTCTGCAGAGGTGAACACCACCTCAAATGAAGGTGGGGATGTGTACTTGGCTTTTTCTTCAAGTACACATGTAGATCATAAGGCATGGTTTATTGATGTAGGTGCATCCTTTCACCTCACTCCCCATAAGGAGTGGTTATGCGAATATGAGAAATATGATGGTGGTGATGTCTTCTTAGGGGATGATAGGAAGGCTAGAATAATCAGTCATAGAATATTCAAGTTGAAGTTGCATGGTGGAAGGATTAGTACACTTCCGGGTGTTTTACATATTCTTGCATTGACCAGAAATATAATTTCTGTAAGCAAGCTAGATGATGATGTTGTAAAAACAATGTTCAAGAAATATACCTGCAAGATGGTTCATGGAGCACTATTATTGATGCAAGGAGTTCAAATTGGAACTTTGTACAAGCTTCAGGGTAGCATTGCTATTGATGGGTGCAATAGTTTTGTGGTTCCTAAAAGTGGAGTAGAAAATCTAGTGGTCTCTTGAGAAAAGACCATGCTATGGCATCAAAGGCTTGGACATATTGGAGAGAAGGGCCTTCGAATACTTCATCGTAATGGTATGGTAGAAGGTATGTCTAATTTCTCTCTATATTTTGATTTTTGTGAAAGCTATGTATATGGGAAGCAAAATCGAGTGAGTTTCCTCTCTGGTGCTAAAAGGGCGAAATATATATTAGAGCTTATGAAAATTGATGTTTTGGACCTGTGTCGGTTGCATCACTGGGTAAGTGTGTGTACTATGTATCATTTATAGATGGATTCTCAAGGAATACATGGATATATTTCCTTGGGAAGAAATATGAAGTCTTTGATAGGTTTAAATAATTTAAGGCTCTGGTTGAAAACCATACAGAGAAGAAGATAAAGGTGTTGGGGATAGATAACAGTGGAGAGTTTTGCAAGAAGGAATTTGAATATTTATGTAAGAAGTGTGGTATAGAATGATAAAATACTACTCCATACACACCTCAACAAAATGGAGTTGCAGAAAGAATGAACAAGACGTTGATGGAAAAGGAAAGAAGCATGCTTAGTGGTGCCAGGTTAGGATAGGAATTCTAGGTAGAGGCGGTGGATATTGCATGTTACCTGGTCAACAAATCACCTTCATCAGCGTTGGAGGATAAGACTCCACAAGAGATATGGACTAGTAAGAAACATTCTCTTTCAAATCTAAGGGTATTTTTATGTGATGCATATGTACATGTTCCAAAGGAGAAAAGAACAAAGTTGGGTAGTAAATATGAAAGGTTCATCTTTATTGGGTATAAGAGTGGTTTAAAAGGTTATAATATTTGGAACCCATAAACATGGAAGGTTGTGTACAACCAAGATGTGGTGTTTAGAGAGGTGAAATATGTTACTAAACATGAATTCCTACCAAAGGAACCTAAGAAGATAGAGTGTGAGGTAAAGGAGGAAGAATCAGACTCTACAGCAGAAGAGGATTTATAAGATGAAGAACCCCAAACTCCAACTATGAGAAGATCAATTCAAGAAAGAAGGAAGACAGAAAGGTATAGTCCATCTACTTTATGTTCAAATCTTGCTTTATCTATTACTGATGATGATCTAGAACTATGAGGGAAGCAATAGATTTAGAGGATGGAAAACTCTGGAAAGAGGTCATGGTTGATGAAATGGCATCTTTGCACAAAAATGAGGCTTGGGATCTGGTGGAGTTGTCGGCTGGAAGGAAACCCTTTCATAAAAAATGGGTGTTTAAGAAGAAGATGAATGCAGAAGTAAAGGTGGAGAAATACAAAGCTCAGTTGGTAGAAAAAGGTTATTCCAAGGTGCCAGGAATTGATTTTGGTGATATTTTTTCTCCTATTGCCAAGGTAGCTTCTATTAGATTTCTTTTATCTGTTGATGTTTCTTTTGATTTTGAGGTAGAACAGATGGATGTGAAGACAAAATTTCTTCACGGGGGTCTAAAAAAGAGATCTACATGAAGCAACCTGAAGGATTTGCGATGAAGGGTAACAAAGAACTGGTATGCAAGTTAAAAAAATTCTCTGTATGGGTTAAAACAGTCACCAAGGATATGGTATTAGAAATTTGAAACATCTATATGAGGACTTGGCTTCACCAAAAGCAAAGTATATCAATGTGTATATTTTAAATTAATTGGTGACCGTGTTATTTATTTGGTCTTGTATGTGGATGATATGTTGCTGGTTGGAAATGAAAAATAAATTATCCAAGATTTCAAGCCCCAATTGTCCTCCAAATTCGACATGAAATATCTTGGTGCTGCAAACTATATTTTGGGCATGGAAATTAAATGAGATCATTCAAAGAGGAAGCTCTGGTTAAACCAAAGGAATTATGTCGAGACAATACTATAGAGGTTTAATATGCAGGATAGTAAACTAGTGAGGGTTCCTATTATTGTAGGTGTAAAGTTATCTGTTGAACATTGTCCCAAGCCATAAGAAGAGGAGGAGGACATGTCTTGTTTTCCATATACAAGTGTAGTTGGTAGCCTGAAGTATGCAATGGTTTGTACTAGACCAAACATTGCACATGCAGTGGGAGTATTGAGCAGGTTTATTTCAAACCTAGGGAAGGAGCATTGGATAGAAGTGAAGCAAGGTTTTCAGGTATTTGCGTGGCACTAGTGATTATGGTTTGTGCTACCGAGGAAGACCAGGATTGGACAGATCTTTGGACATCCATGGCTTTGTTGATACAGACTAGGCTGTAGATCTGGATCAAAGAAGATCTACAAGTGGGTATGTGTTTAACCTATTTGGAGGTGCAGTTAATTGGATGAGTAAGAGACAATTTGTAGTGGCACTTTCAACTATAGAGGTAGAATACATGGCAGCCACTCATGCAAGCAAGGAAGAATTTTGGTTACAAATATTGTGTTCAAGTATCGGGTTAGTATAGTGAGCTATAAGGATATACTGTAACAAGAAAAGTGCAATTTTCTTGGGAAATAACCCTGTTGGCTTAGGGGGTCCTGGCCCAGGTTCAGAGTTAGTTGTGTCAACCAACAAATCCCTACTCTACTAGCCCTTTCAGCAACAACCCGCATAGCGCAAGCTGTAGTCTCACCTGAAGCAATATGGAGGGATGTAAGAACTAAGTTTCTGGATCCAAAGACTAGTGTGATGTCTCCCAGTGCCTTAGATCTGTCTTTGCGAAGATCGGTACACCCTTAAGGCACACTGGTCAAATTCCATTATACAACCTTCAAACCTTTGTGAAATTCTATGATTATTCTTTGCAGGCCTTTAACAGTTAATCTATATACTTATGTGAATAAGAAAGTAATCCTAAATTAGGGTTCATGCAGGTTTACTTAAGTTATTAATAAACATCTGAGAATTCATCAAAGTCCGTGAAAGTACTTAAACATGAATTTTGTACATCAGAAACACATTTTCATGAGAATTGTGTAACATTCAATCAATATTTCATAAAACACATCATTCATTGACAACAAATATCATAAATAGAAGTAAACAAAAATACACAAGAATTCTTTGGAAACTGTCTTTATTGATCTTCAATTCAATATTACTGACTAAAAACTACCTTGGCACTCATCTGTAGGGGTCCACGCACTCACCTACAGACTCTACTTAGGCTTCTATGCACTCATCTATAGGGGTCCATGCACTCAACTGCGGACTCTACCTAAGCTTCTATGCACTCAACTGCAGAGCCTTTATTCTATTTTACCCTCTTCCCTTCACTATCACTTTTCTTCTATTGGCCCATTGCTTACTAATCTATTGCCTTGGACTCTCTAAGGCACACCTATTTATAGCCTTTTTCATACAATTCCATGGTTTGTGGACCATCAGTGTATCTCAAAACTGACTCAAAATTTACATAAAACAAGGGGCTAAACCACTTTGACTCCTAATCCTCTACGCACTTTGCATCCACAAATCATGGAGACTTTACATTATTTACAAAAACTGATCAAAACTTGGGTTATCTTAACCCCAAAATTGACCCAGGGGGCCCCATCCCAACAGGCCCCCAACATAAAGATCGTGAATCGCCTTCGAGTCACTCTACTGGTGCGGCAATCTTACTGTGAATATTCCCCAGCTCCACCTGGATCATTGCAACTTTGGCAACACTTTCTCTTGCTTCCTACTTGACTTCCTGAACAAATTTCTTTGTGGTTGGTCCTTCTATGGCCAGTCTCATGATCTGCTGGTTCTACTGCAACCTTTTAATCCTTTCCTAAATAGTAGTCGTGACTTGATAGCCTTCCTCTAACCATGGCTACAACCTAGTCTTTAGCAAGGCCTCCTTCTTCTATGGTTCCTCCACCTATGCTAGGAGCTACTTTCCTTCCTATAATTTAGCAAGATGTAGTGTTGGTGCTATGGAGTACGTAGTCACCTTGACTTCATCATATTGTAACTGCAGCTCCCTTACCTCTGTGTTCAGCTTCTGCAGGTTCAGATCCTCTTGCAGATTGGTTACTAGCTCCATAGCATCCTCGCACAATGTCATATAATCAGTGACTATGGCATCCAAGGTATCCATTCCTTCATTTATTGTGGCTCTGCACTTCTCTTGGACCTCAGGTGGATTCATCGACTGCAACTTTAACTAAGGCTCAGTAATCTTCATGTTGAGCTCAAATGCGACTTAACCAACCTCTGCTTTAGCCTCATGCACACCAGTGACTAGTTTTCTGATCTTTGATTCTGGTTGTGAATCTTTTGTGATGTGAAGTTCAGGCATTGACTTGCATGCCTCTACTACTGTTGACTCCAATCATGAAATATGGGCCTATAGCATCTCCTTTTCCTTCAGAACCTATGTCTTTTCAGCGAATAATTGTTGATTATTGACTTTAATTTCACTGATAGTGTTGAGTGCTCATTGTTCTCTGATCCAAAGATCTTCCACAACTCCCTGTAGTAATGCATGCAGTGAATCAAATGATATTGCAGCAAGGTTCAGTCCCATTTTTGTGACTTTGTCAAGGAGTGTCACATGGAATGAGTCGATCTTGCGGACAAGATAGACCTTCCTAGAATCTAAATAAGACCTAATGACAAGCAAACCAACCAGACACTATCTTTCTCTAAATGTGCTTTATAAATAATGGAAAACAAATGTGTTTAAGGCCTACCTCATGTCCAACGCAAGTTTGGGGATGCCTTT
>APFE030891051.1:167564-178873 GCA_000404065.3 Pinus taeda
CTGTAGTAGATGAGGATTTCATTTATCATTTAGGAAGAGTGAAGTACTTTATCATTTCGAGGATCATCTCGCGGAGAGCCCGGTTAGAACCTGTAAAAAAATTCAATGCAAAATATATATATGAGATCATATCATCGTTGAGGTAGGCATTCCCATACTCAGATAAAAACTAACTAAGAGACTGAAAACTGACTAGAAAACTAACTACTGCTCTGATATAGGAATGATCTTGTAGCACATCATAAGTATAGACACATGTGGACACAGTATGGATGCAGCCATCTGTTTATGAATAGTCCATAGTATAATGAACACAAAATTCCTCGTAGCCTGGATGGTGGAAACTAGATCCAAGGTCTTCATTTCTACTTCCTGAAACAGTACGATTCTATCCATGTGAATGAATGTGTCGAAGTCGAACATGGTAGAAACTGCTTGATTACCAGTCAATGATGTAAACTGTTAACAAGCATGAGAGAAACCACCAATAATGACAATGGCTCTCAAAGTACCCAGTATAATCCATGAGATGTGATAAGATGTGTTGATGTCGAACATGTCATGGGATCCCTTGATCAAAAGTCAATGATTTAAACTGTCGTCAAAGGCGAGAAACCTGCCATTGAGGCATGCAGATTTCAAGGTACTGACGATTTCTAGATCATTTTTCTGGATAATGAGTTGAAGTTGATAGAAAGCGATCTGTCGTATTCAAGCCCACAACATGAAATCATAGATCAAGCTGAAGAAATTTAGCTGCAAGGACTGACTCAGGGATGGTCAAGATGGATGACAGACATTTTGCAGATGAATGGCTTATTTGCACTGACCTCTTGAACACATAACGACATGACATATGGTTTAGTAATGATTGACCCAAAGTTAATACCCAGAAACCAGCTGAAGACTTTCAATATGGTTTGATCAACTGTGAGGTAAAGGATTCCCAACCCAGGTGAATGAAAGTGTCCTGTTCAAGAGTGGTTATAAAGTATGACAAACAGACTCACTTTTCTCTCTTTTCCCCCACCATTTCTAGCAAGTACCTCTTTATTTTCTACAAGGTTGAGGAGGATAACATATGCTTGATTATATGCTCACCCTTTGGGTGACTCCAACTTAGTTTAAATTCGAACCCTAAGAAGGAGTGGTCTGTTCTGGTTTGTAATAGAAAAGGTCCTTTACTGTCGAAATTTAACGAGTCCAGTATAGGAGAAACTCGACGTTTTTCATTTTTAGAGAGTCTTAAAAAACTTAAGAAGACTCCGGGGTTTGACTTTTTTGTAAATTTGTGTCTCGCAAGCCCGAAAAAGTATAAAATAATACTTGAGAGAACCACTTGATATTTTACGACCAAGGATTACTTTTCGTTATTAGTGTCTTTGATCCAAAAAAGTAAAAAAGCAACCAAGGACACGTCGTTTTATAACCAATATCAAATTTGAAACGACAAAAATCCCGGTGATATTTTATGTTTTTACGGTCGAAAAAGAGTTGTAAATCGACCGTCTTTTTAATTTCCATTTTTAACGAGCTTAAAAGAAAAACTCGGCAATCTTTTCATGTTTTAGGAGTCAGAAAAGGGCTTAAAGGTGACTCTGGTTGAAAATGATAGATTTCGCCTGAATAATCCTATTATCTTGCACAAAAACACAAACATTACACATACCTTCTTGAAAGAGATAAAAATGTCACAATAATACCTTTTTAAAGTGAAACATAAACAAATTTGCAATTTATTTACTCAAAAAACTTATAAAATGGGGTTTTTACCATTCATTTTTACCATTTGTGGTTTGGGTGAGGAAATAGTGCTTTTGCTCTTAAAACTTCCCAAGAGGATTGCGGAAAATCCAATCGTCGGAATCAGATGCTGTCTTCTCCAGGTAATCCACATCATCCTTCTCTTGTTTTTTAACCATTTAATCTTTCAATTTAGTCTTTTATTTTGTTTTTTAGGAGGGTTTTTAGGCAAAAAACCCGCGCTCGGGGTATGCAGGCTCACCACTGCGAACCTGCGGACCCTGAATTTTTCTCCACTGGGAAAAAGCTCAGGGTCCGCACCTTCCATGTGGACAAAGTGCGGTCCCACGCACTATGTCCAAAATGAAGGATGCGGGCCTCGCCGCGAGGGATTTTAACCCAAAAATTCTCAAAAAATGGACGAAAGAAAAATTATTCTAGCTTTCTAAATGATCTTTTTTGCTTGATGTAGGTAGTACACCATGCTACATTGGTGGGAACGAGAGCACGAGGACGTGGATGCTGTCGCATGGAATCATCAACCTTCGCTTGATGCTTTGAGGGCGTGCGGCTTATACCAATACTGGGCCATTCCTTGCATGAGGGCTCAGGTGGATTTCTTGCAGTGGATGGTTGACAGATGGAGCATCCAGGACCAGTGTTTCTTCATTGGTGGCCACCAGCTCAAGATCGAGCCGGCAGATATATACTTCTTAACTGGTTTTCCTAAGATAGGCGTTGACTTGACTCTGTTCGGGACTAGGGAAGGTGGCCAGTCTGTCGATAGTCTCCGGTTAGAGTACTGCAACAGCCAGACCAGAGACAAAGGGATAGACATAAAGACCATATCCCTTCCTGAGCTCAAGGTGATTGCATTCACTGTTACTAGACTTTGCGGAGCTACCACATTACATATTTCCACCGGATCCCAGATGCGTATGGCAGTTGATTTCTTTCAGGGCACCATCTTCAATTGGTGCGATGATGTGTTGGCCAATGTGAAGGGCCAATTGACGAGGGCCAAGAACGGACGACTGAAGACTTTTGGTTATGGAGCTTTAGTTGTGAGCTTTGGCCTGGAGAGGATTCCTATGCTTATCTCGTAGCACCTTACAGTTGGAGCTGGGCTTCCCCGAGAGCCCAAACTAATGCGATGGGTCGCAGTCATGGCCCGTCATCCTGACGAGGGGACCGAGGTCGTCCAATTCAATCCTGAGTATTTCCAATGGTTGGAGAACCACGTTTTTTCTATCCAGGATTTTCTTTATGCTTGGGTTGACTTTCGTGGAGACCCAGACATGGCTCTTCCTCTAGGAGAGCAGTGGGACGACTCAGGTAATCATTTCAACACTTTCCTAATGTTAATTTTTTTTTTTTTTATATCGTCTCAGAACTGATAGTAATAATTTCAAAATGCAGATGTGGGCCCACAGCGACTAGCTGCTCTTCGGCCTTTCGAGAGAAAGCAACCAGTTGCACCGGCTCCAGCCCCACAGGACGAATCAGCAGAGACCTTGGCCGAGTTGGAGAGTCACCTAGAGCGCTTGACAGGGGACATTCCCGTGACTAGCATAGATGACATCCCTCGTCAACTTCAGCGCTATGTGATTGGAGTCCCCGGACCTTTTAGGAGGTTCCTTTGTAAGGTGGCCCGTGCAGTGTTTTCATATCGAGATCATCACCAGTGATGGGATGATCACTTATTGTAGTCACATGTGACATTTTGCTTTTTGTACCTATCATTTTTGTCGTTCATAAGGTGTTTTTCAACCTATGATCGAGGACGATGTATTTTTTGACACACTCTTATATATATATGAAATCGTTATTACTGGCTTGTCTTGTTAAACATGTTATGGAATGTTTTTAAATTTACTTGTATGATTATCGCACTTGTCTACTTAACATTTGAGAAGAAATTGCATCTGCTAATGTATTTAAAGATCTTGGAATATGTTGATACTCAATATAGTCAAATTCACGTTCCAAAAGACGCACTCTAAAAAATAATCTTAATAAAATTGGATTTCTAATGGCGTATACTCTATTAAGCTATAATACAACGAGTTCAGAATCTAACCTCACTATCAAACTCCGAATCCCAAATGAAATAAGATTCAGATAATAACTCCACCACTCACTATACTCTGCAATGTGTTTTGTTGTTTGACCGAGGCTTACCCCATGCATAGATACCAACTCGTCAGAGGGCGAATAAATAACCCAAGTTGCGGAAGAAATATTCTGTGTACTATGACAAGCGCCATCAGCGAAACCAGTATATGTTTGAAGAGGCGTCGACATCTGTGACATCAAACGTAAAATCAAGTTAAGCAGGAATAACGACAGAAAACTCAATCTCTAAGTTAAGCACACTTTTAATCTAAAACACACCAGCTAAAAGAAAAACTATCCTAACTAAAAAATCTCCACACTCATTTTAAGCATAATATCTCTTCAGGTAAAGACCATTTCTGGGTTTACCTAGAGAGACCCCGTCAAAGTCTACCAATTCATAGGCCCCTTTCGCTAGCTTTCGCTTGAAAATAAAAGGACCATGCCACATAGGCACAAATTTTCCAGTGCCTAATTTATCATTTGCTTGATCGTACAAAAGGATTAAATCTCCTTCCGAAAAATTTCGAGGGGTTACATTTCGATCATACTAAGCCTTAATACGTTTGGCATGAGATTCGATCGCTAATACAGCATCGCAGCGATTCTCATCTAGCTGAGCTAAGTATAATAAATGTCTTTCCTCATTGGAAGTAGCTAGAAGTAATTCGATGGCCATTCGCAATGACGGGATTTCACACACAACAGGTAACACAGCTTCCAAACCATAAACTAGTTGGAAAGGAGTGAACCCTATTGATGTTTTGACTGAGGTTCAATATGCCCACAACGGTGAAAATAACATGTTGTGCCAGTTCGACCGATGAATCCCAATGATTCGTCGGATCATGATGACTAATACTTTTTTGATAGCTTCAACCAAACCATTAGCTTGTGGATAATAAGGCGTTGAACTGTCGTGACACAAGCCAAGTTGGTTTGTAAGTTCTGTCATCATAACGTTTCAAAAATGATGCCCATGGTCAGTGATAATCGCTTGTGGAACACCAAACCTAGCAATTATATGATTGAATACGAAAATTGCAGTTGTTTTGCCGTCTGCCTCAAATGTAGGCATCTTCTCGGCCCACTTAGTAAAATGATCTACCGCAAGGATAATGTACGCATGCCCCCCCGGCCGAGTGAGGGTTACATGTAATATAATAGATAGCCCATTTGGCAAAAGGACCAACGACAATTATAGGGTGAAGAGGAGCAGGTGGAGCGCGCATCGTTCAATCAAAAATTTGACAATTGTGGCATTTTCGGAACGCAGTAATACAATCTTTAAACAAAGACGGCCAGAAATAGTGAGCGCGCAATATCTTTTAGGCAGTGGCATACCCAGAAATATGACCGCCACACGCTCCAGAGCGACAGTCATTTAAGACCCTTTCGGCTTCCTCATGAGTCAAACAACGTCGAAAAATAGAGTCTGCCCCCAGGCGATAAAGAGTATCGCCAATAATTTTGAATTGCTAGGATTGGAATCGGACTTTCCGACGGTCGGATCATGAAAGATCGGGCCAAAAGGTTTAGGTTTGGAGATAAGTGATGATATCTCCATACCACGGATCTAAAGTGCTGATTAGAAACAAGGATTTGTCCGCAATGGTCTCCTCCACTACAGTTTCTGTATCGACACGCGGGGAGTTACACATAAGTTCCACAAAAACTAATGATTTCTTTGACTTGGACTTTTCATATTCCAAATCAAACTCCTGCAAGATGACAATCCATTTGGATTATTTGTCCCCCAGTAACTGTTTGGTCAAAATATAGATCATGGGGTTGCAATCAGAAATGACCGTAGTTTTGCGTAATAAAATGTAATGACGAAATCGTTGGACAGCTTGAACAACTGCCAATGCCAATTTCTCCACATGTGAGTATTTTAGGTCAGTTGGATTCAACGTGCGACTAAGGTAATATATCACATGTTCCGTATCAAATTCATCTTGCTGAACTAACACCATTCCAATGGTGGAATAGGAAGCGACGAGATACAAGTAGTAGTCTTGGTTGTAGTTGGGAGGATGCAACAACGGTGCATGGGTCAACGCATGTTTTAAAGCATCGAAATATTTCTCAGCTATCTCATCCAAAAGCAACGAAGCATTTTGTTTCAAAAACCGGGTAAAACCCTTTGTAATCTTGGCGTAGTTAGGGATAAATTGACGTCAAAATTTTGCTTTGTCTTGCAAACTTTGGAGTTGGCGAAGACTCGAAGGAGGAGGCAATTTGATGATAGCTTCGACCTTTGAAGGATCGACACGAATGCCGGCTTTCGAAACTACAAATCCCAGTAATCGACCGGTTTCAATGCAAAACACGCACTTGTGGGGATTCAACCGAATTCGATAATGCCTACACCTCATGAAGATTGCTCGTAAATGGACGAGGTGATTAGCTCTATGTAAGGAATGAGCAGGAAAGTCATCAAGATAAGGTTGCACAATGTGTTTAATATCATCAACAGCATAAGACATAGCCCGTTGAAAAGTTGCGCCAGTGTTCTTAAGGACAAAAGATAATTTTCAATAAGCAAATGTTCCCCATGGACAAATGAAAGTCATTTTTGGTTGATTGGTAGGAAAAATATTGATTTGATTGTTACCCGAAAAGCCATCCATAAAGGAGAAAATTTCACTGCCGGCACAATCATCAATAATTTGATCGATATAGGGTGTAGGGTAATTGTCTTTTGGACATGCTCGATTAATATCCCTATAGTCGATACAGATTCTTATTGTCCCTTGCTTTTTATTCACGGGAACAATATTTGATACCCAGTCTGTTAACGGGATCGGATAAATGAAACCTGCTTTCAACAGTTTTTTAACTTATGCTTTAATCGCAACATCTTTTCTTGGGTGAATCTGACGCAAACGTTTCCGAACGGGTTTAACGTCCGGGTAGGTTTTAATTTCATGACTTACGATTGCTGGATCGATTCCTGGCATTTCCTCATAGGACAAGGCAAACAAGTCACAGAATTCTTGAAATAGGGCCTTGTATGTTTTCATTTCATTGTCTGTACAAGAGGCACCTATATGAACGTTTTCAATAATTCCAGGCTTAACTGAAATGTCAAGGGGAATAGTTTTAGAAATATTGCCCAAATTTAACTCGGAATCAGGATGTTTCATTGCATTTTGAGCGTCCTTAACATATTCAGTTGTAAAGATTGATGAAAAATCATTTTCAAAACGATCGCTCTCGGGTAAAAACAAAGATCTGTGATGTAGATCTTCCCATGGTAACTCATCGACACATAGCATTTCGCGGAATTTCTCATCTGATTGAACAAGTTTGGAAAACATTTTTAATTCCGAGGTTGATGTTGAAAATGAGTCTTCATGGACTTCGTTCATAAAGTCGATTTGGGTTGATATTGGGTCGGAAAACGATTGCACGGTCTTATATGCAAATTCATACGGACTCAAAGGAATAAGAGTACCAAATGAGTCTAACTCAGTTTCAGAAGGGATGATCCAAGGATCATCATTAACGATGGTTCCTGATGAAATCATATGAATCGTTGCAGTAGAAGACGATGCGTTGATAGGAGGGAAAGGAAAAGTGCCCAGTAAACCGGAATCTTTAACTAACCCTACACCAACATCCTTATAAGGGATCGTCGCTTTGCCAACATGCTAAATGCTCTCAGCAGAGGCTGGGTCGGATGAAAAGTATGACAACTGATCTATAGTTACGATCTTTCCATTGTGAGGGAACTTTATAAGCCGAAAGATCGATGAGACAACAGCTGTCATAGCGTAAGACCAACTACGACCCAAGAGAAGGTTATAATATAGAGGGGCATCAACCACCTTCACATCTAGATTAATGGTTTTTCCTTCAACCCCTATAGGTAGATCCTGTAAAATGCCGAAAGGATGAAACCCACGGCCATCAAAGGCCTTAAGAATCGTCGGGGATTGATTTAGTGAAGGAGAGCCAAGCGATCTCCAACACTATATCGACATAATGCACGTGGAAGCTCCCTCGTCAATCACAGTCCTATGAACAGGTCTGTTTTTAACTATCACTGGAATCTGGACAACCATTTGATGAGGTAGACACGGTGCACTATTTTCTAGATCGAAGATTATAAGGTTCGGGTCCTGAGCGTCAAAAAATCCTATAGCCGAAAAAAGTAATTTGCGCTGTGCTAGACATGATTGCAGCACTTCCAAAGCCGACATTGCTGAGGGTGAAACAGCTAAATCCTCAACAATGTTGTAGTTCTGAGCCACTCTCGCATGTGGATTGAAAGCAGAATTTCGAAGTACACCTTTTGTGGGCGGTTTGATTACTAAGTCCGGGTTAGGTTTCTCGATCTGTAGTGGATCGGAACCGGGAGCTGAGGTTGATGGATTTGAATGAGAAGATTCTGCTTCTTTACAATCAACAGGACTTTTACTGCCATAATCTTGCGATCGAGTCGCAATCCTTACATGAAACATCATCAATATTGATTCTTCATTGGCACTGGAGGATGAACCTATCATCTTACTATCTTGAGCTGGAAAAGGATCCTTCAAGACAGCAGGAGTTTGGGAACCTTTGACAATTTTTGCAACTTCCGCCCGATGAGGGCAGTCTCTCGTATAATGGTCTTCATCGCAAATGAGACACGAATAATGAGGTTTGCGTTTTTCATCAGTGGGTTCCGCTTTTTCGGGTTTCTCTTTTGAATTTTTCTCTTTATTCTTCTTCTTCCCTTTCTTCTTACCATTGGTTTTTGGTTTAGTTGTAGATGATTCTACAACGTGAATATCGGCGGAAAGTTCCGCGGAAGATTCTCCTGTCGGGGAATTTGGAAAGGTTATTATAGGAGAAGAATTCTTAGAAGACTTCTTACTTTTAGTGTTTACCGTGCCAATCATACCATCAGCGGCATGAGACCCCGAAGGAGCAGCAATGATTTGATTTTGATTAGCTAGGTTGGGGATCTTCTCGTGTAACGTACCCGACTGAGTGTAAACTAAGTCAAGGTACTGCGCTTGAGCAATGACTTGCTATTCAATAACTACTCCGGCTTTAGCTACATCTTCAGTGATCTTTGGCAATAAGGATTTTACAAACCACTCAGCTAGGATCTGATCCAGGATATAAACCTTCACTAAACGCCCTCGACGTCTCCATTCATGGATATGATCTGAGATGTAAGTGGACGTCGACTGCTTTAACGAAGTTAATAGCTCCGTGCCATTGTCATATCTGACTGGCAGTTGAAAATGAGTTAAAAACGAGGTATCTAACTGACTAAAATCATAAAAAGTGGCTCGCGGTAATTCGATATACCATTTGGCCGCAAGACCAATTAGAGTGCTTTGAAAAAGACGTAAATGAATAGAATCATCTGAAATATAGTTGGACGCACACCAGAGATGATAAGTCATCACATGGTTTGACGGGTCCTCTCCTAGTTTACCTTCGAATTTAGGAATATCACTGGGCAACTTATGCAGCATTGGCGGCCAATACGGAAGTTAGTTGATTGGATCGTTCGTAAGGCGCGTCAAGTCAGGCAAGTCCAAGGTTGCGATGAATGGTAACTGACGATTAGGGTCCATGAAACTTAGGGTCTACAAACCAGCCCCAGGAGGAGGATATCCAGGATAACTAGGAATGGGAATCGCATTCGGGATATTTTGACCTCCTGGAAAACTAGGATTAACCAAACCATACTGGGGTTGCTGAGGTTGTTGATATGTATACCCAGGGTATGGTTGATACTGATAGGTTGGTTGCTGAGCAGCAGGATCGTATGGATACTGTCCTTGGTACGGAGTTTGATTAAATTGAGGTTGAGAAGTAACAACCATACTTCCTACAGGCATCTGGACCGAAGTCTGGCCCGTAGATCCAGACTGAGATAAAGAGGTTTGAGGAGTAGATATAGGAACAGTAGACACCAGAGCTGCTGATACTCCATAAGAAGGTGGGGTAGATGGAGTAGATGTTGCAGTAGTTGCAGCAGACATTTGAGATGGAGTATGAGGCCTACTAGGTCCAGACTGAGAAACTACAGAAGGTGCAGAAGTTTGAGCAGTAGACTGGACGGGTTGCTGAGATGGACCAACGACCAAGGGTTGTCCAGGTTTAGATGATGGCTGCACATTCAGTTGCAAAACTTGTTGGGATTGAGATGGATCCCACACCAAATTCATTCCGGTGTATGGACCTTGAGGATATTGAGGACCATAACCGAGTTGAGGGTAGGGTTGATAATATGATTTATCAGAAGGCGGTTGGTAACCTTGAGATGGGTACTGACCTTGGGGTTGATAACCCTGAGGCACGTACTGATACTGGGGTTGACCTTGAGGTACATATTGATATTGAGGTTGATTTTGGGGTGCATATTGATACTGAGGTTGACCTTGGGGTACATACAGATACTGAGGTTGACCTTGGGGTACATATTGAGTCTGGGGTTGACCTTGAGGAACGTACTGTCCCGTAGGTATGTACTGTCCTTGAGGTTGTCCACCGGGCGCAAACTGAGTACCTTGAGGTTGGCCCCCAGGCATATACTGGGTACCCTGAGGTTGAGAACCTAACATCATTAGAATTTCTTCTGCACTCAACGTTAGTACCACTACTTCCAGTTAACAACTTCTGTTCGATAGGTTGAGGAGATGCTCCCAAAAAAGTACCAGAAATGGATTGATACCCAGTGGGAACAGAAGGACTGCCGTACAAATAGGCTTCCAGAGATTGAGAATACATGGATGATGGACCAGACATATTCAATGCAGGATAATAATCTCTAGGTGAAGGGTGATAAAAAATGCGAGGTAGTGAAAAACTAAGTCCCGGATTTTCCAAAAGATTGGTCAGTGAACGGTACCAAGCAGTGCTCCTAGGCGGACTATAAAAAATCGATTCACGCTCCCTAAGTTCTAAGATAGGTTGATTGTCCGGAAAAGGAAATCTTTCTTCGATATCTGAAATAGCAAGCTCTTCAATTGCTATGAGTCCAATAGGAAGATCTTGGGTAATTACGGTTTCTACCCTAGGAGAACTAGGACCACTAGGAGTCGGAGAAACAAACTCTGATACGGGAGTAGCAACAACTTCAGATTCTTCACCTATATCACTAGTAGATGCAATACTACCAGTAACTTCTAAAATTACTAACGGTTGAGAATCAGAATATTCAACCAAAGAAGGTTCTCCTTCTTCAGGTGACCCACTTCTACCGCTACTTGGAGATACGAGGACTTTCAAGCCTTCAAGCTGGCTCGGTATGTCTTCAGGAGGTTGACCCCGAAGTCTATGGGATGTCCTCAGTAACTCAGCCACGTTAACAAACTTAGGGGATTGGCCTCGAAGTCTACGTGAATGCCTCGGTAATTCAGCCACAATTAAAGACTTTTAACTACTTCACACGAAAACAAAGTAAAATCTCAATGAAAACACCTAAAGTCTCTAAAGAA
>APFE030891059.1:3680-46781 GCA_000404065.3 Pinus taeda
CTCCTTTGGAAAATATTCCTCATTAAAAAAACCCCTCCTAGCCCTTGGATGAATTTAATTTGGTGATGGAAAAATGTATTTTTAATATGGAAACCCACATGTGCACAAAAGGACAAGTCAACCATAAAGTGAAATTGGACACCCTTGGAAGGCTATCAATACAAGTCAAGTGAACCTCATTTGGAGATCATCATCAATCATTCTTCTTCTTCTCTCTTCTTTGGTTTGGATCACATAGGTCTAAAGTTGGTTCATAGAAAATTGGTTCATATAGGTATGAAATTGCATGGTCCAAGCTCGCACGTGTGAATTATGGTTTTTGGTCTATAGCTACAGGGTTGGAATAGGGTAATCTAGGCTGTAGCCACATGCATGACAGAGTACTCCCTATTGCTGGAACATTTCAGCCACTTGCATGACCGTTATCTATGTGCGACTGGGATCTAGGGTTTTGTTGGTAGTCAACTGAAGGTTTGTGAACCATGATTTTGATCAGTATTATTGCTAGGATCAACTCTTAACTATTGTTTGGTTGGTTTTGCTAGATAGTACTGTGAATGAAGAAGTGGATAATTTTACTCTCTCTTTGTTAAACACTTTATGAAAATCTAATAAGAAGAAGAATTTGAAATGGTTTCCCCCTTGTGGGGTTTTTCCCTGGTCTCTGACCAAATCATGGTGTCTCTATTTGTGCATGCTTTTCTTCTAATGTTCCTTTTATTATTTTGTAAGATAGTTGATGTTATTGTTCTTTCTACATAATTGCTACTAATGTTATGATGATATGGGGTGAATGTAATATATAAATGAAGAAAGTTTTGTTAATGTATTTATATAAAGGAAAGAACAATACTTCCCTAAGAAATATTAACATGGTTTCAGAGTTGGGCCGAACAAAATTCATTAAAGATCACCCATGTGAAGACATTGTTGATGGAAGCAAGAGAAGATGGAAGAGACCTAAAAGAATGGTAGGGATAGAAGGAAACCCTAGGAAATATGGTTATTAGGGGTTGATAGATAACATGAGGTTAGGGTTTGGAAGAAACCCTAGAGTATGATAAAGTATTATGTTATACAACCTTGAAGCCCTAGCATGATCAATAAGTTGTCCTAGCACTTGTGGAAAATTCAATGTAACCCTAGATGGGATAGTCTCAATTAGGCCTGCTGCTAATGAAAATGATTGGAAATATTGAAGGCAACATTGTTATATGTATAATGGACCTTGAATGTTAGTTCAAGAGGGAGTTGATCACCTCTCGTTAAAGATAAGTACCTTTTAGATTTATTCTTCATGATACTATTCTTGATTTATTGTTTTGATTATTACTTATTTGTCCTGCATGAATATTTGAGTCTTTGATTGATTTTAACCTCCAGATGATATGTGATAAGCAAATCCTTCTTGAGGATCATCTAAGGTGTAGGAAAAGAGAACTAGTGTAGGAAGAGAAGAGTTGGTGTTGGAACATGAAGAGGTACATGATGGAAGTTTTTTCAAATTTTACAAAGCAACATAAACTCTCGAAATTACAATATGCAAGTTCTAGAGTTTCCAATGACAAATAAGTGCTACAAATTGCTAAGTATTCAAATATTACAAGGTATGTATAATATGTTATTTTAGTGTTATGATTTAGCTGCAATATTGGATGAAAAGTTAAGCCCTGAGGTATGACGATAATATCACCTTCATAAATGACTCATACATATGAAAGTAAGTTTTATTTCCTGATTTTATAAAGCAGACTAGAAACATTGAATTTTGATATATGGTAACTTGATACTATTGTAAATGCTTGTGATAAGCATGGTAACCCTTATGGTAAAAGTGTACTTAGGATATTTTGACTATCTTGATAAGGTTTTGATAAGTTGTAACTATTATGATAACTTAACAACATGGTAAATTTTGGATGCCCTGAGTTGATGATGTTAGGTTGAGTAATGCGATATAGCAATGATGTTATTATTATGATCCTCGAAGTATGAAGATACACTTGAAAATTTCCCTATTTATATGATAATAACCTTTGATGAATGTTTGATGACACGTTCATATGTAACAATGAAGTAGTTGATGACGACTTGTCATGAATATGACATATATATGTCTAAAAACCTGATATAGTTTGACTCAATGTTCTGACATTTTTATTGATGCATGGAAGTATTATAATAGATAGGTTGATGTCTTGATTGATGATGTTTGAAGAGGATTCCCATTTAGAGGGAGAAACTCTCAACGAGATCTTAAAACCTACTATTATTTATGCTGGACGATTAGAAGTCCCTTGATTGCAGAATAAAACTAGGCTTCTGGACATGAATAGATGATCCTCTGATGTCGTTGAAAGAAGAGACCATAGTGACTTTATGATACATTACAAAGATGCTTAAAGATATGTTCCTACCAAAAGGTCCTTTAGAGAAAGTAATAACTCATGTCGATACCAGGCATAAGTTGTAGAAATAAGCTCCATCATTCAGGCTGAGCCTCCTAACTTTGAGGAAGTCGTGAAATAATAAGTTTGAAATGATGCCATGAATGAAGAATATGAATCAATTGTGAAGAATTATGTATGAGATGTTGTTTCGAGACCAAAGGAAAAGTCTATCATAACTGTTGGGTTGTGTTATATTCTTTCCACATAGTTAACAAGGGGTTTGAGGGGTACCCGTAACCCCACTTTATGGGGTCCGGGGCAGTGCCCCAGAAAATCATGGTTTTGGACGCGATGGTTTTTCGGTCCATGGTATTGGATGCTTCGGCATGTATAAATATGTATTGTAACATTGAAAGGAACATAATGAAAAATCAAGCTGGTAGTCTCGGTTTTGGGATCCAGTGGGAAATCTTTGTGTATATGTGTTTTATGTGTTATGCTCTCGCATTTTTATTTTTCATGTGATTTAGAATTCGTATGCAGGTAATTTCTGTACGGGGTTAAAACCTACATTTGGTATCAGAGCTGTTTTGGCTTCAAGGGGATGGCTTTGTTGCTGAGGGGTTTCGCTCAGGCCTGTGGCAGACTATGTTCAGTGGGAGATCTGCGAGATCAATTCTGGTGGTGAAAGAAGATGGTGAGCAGCGGAAAGATAGAGATTTAGAAGTTCAATGGTCAGAGTTTTGAGTTGTGGAAACTCAAGATGGAGGATCTGTTGGTGGTTAAAGATCAGTGGATCACGGTAGATCCGGGTACTAAACCAACGAGAGTGACCGATGAAGAATGGAAGAAGTTGGATCGGAAGGAAAATAGCACAATACGATTGTGTGTCTCAGATTCATTATTACTGAATGTATCAGGGGAAGCTACGACGAAGGCTCTGTGGGACAAGTTAGGAACTTTGTACCAATCTAAGTCTCTGGTGAATAAACTATTCCTGTGGAAAAAGCTGTATAACCTGAGGATGAAAGATGGAGACTCGGTGACAGAGCATCTGAATGCATTTAATACTGTGGTAAGTCAGTTATTATCTGTTGATATTAAAATTTCAGATGAAGATAAGTGCATCAGTTTGTTGTGTTCTCTACCAGACTCGTGGGATAGTCTGGATATTGCAATAGGTAGCAATGCAACTGCTTTGCAGTTTGATGAATAGTCTCAGCCTTGCTGACGGAGGAGATGAGACAGAAAAATATGGACAACCAGAATGGTGATGCCTTGTCTGTATGAGGACGATCCTAGAACAGAAACAAAAATAAGTCATCTCATCGAGTGGGAGAACTAAATCTAGAGGGAGATCTAAATCTCCAGGAAAACCTACAAAGGTGGTGTGCTGGAAATGCGGAAAGGAAGGGCACTTCAAAAGGGAGTGTAAATCTAAAGCTCCTGATAAAGGAAAGAGATCTGATGATGCTCCTTCTGCAGAGGCGAAAACCACCTCAGATGAAAGGTGGGGATGTGTACTTGGCTTCTTCAAGTACACATGTAGATCATGAGGCATGGTTGATTGACTCAGGTGCATCCTTTCACTTCATTTCCCCTAGAGAGTGGTTCTGCGAGTATGAGAAATATGATGGTGGTGATGTCTTCTTGGGGGATGACAGGAAGGCTAGAATCATTGGTCGCGGAAAAGTAAAGTTGAAGTTGCAAGGTGGAAGGTTAGAACCCTTCCGCGTGTTCTGCATATTCCTGCGTTGGCCAGAAATCTGATTTCTGTAAGCAAGTTGGATGATGCAGGTGTAAAGACAGTGTTCGAGAAGGATACCTGCAAGATGGTTCGAGGAGCACTGGTATTGATGCGGGGGGTTCGGATTGGAACTCTGTACAAGCTGCAAGGTAGCACTGTTGTTGACGGGTGCAATAGTTCTATGGTTCCTGAAAATGGAGCAGAAAATCTAGTGGTCTCTGGAGAGAAGACCATGTTTTGGCATCAAAGGCGTGGACATATTGGAGAGAAGGGCCTTCAAATACTTCATGGTAAAGGTATGGTAGAAGGTATGAGTAATAGCTCTCTGGATTTTGATTTCTGTGAAAATTGTGTATATGGGAAGCAGAATCGAGTGAGTTTCCCCTCTGGTGGTAAGAGGGTGAAACAGATATTAGAGCTTGTGCACAGTGATGTGTTGGACCTGTGAAAGTTCCATCACTGGGTAAGTCTGTGTACTATGTATCATTTATAGATGACTTCTCAAGGAATACATGGATATATTTCCTTAAGAAGAAATCTGAAGTCTTTGACAGGGTTAAAGAATTTAAGGCTCTGGTGGAAAATCAGACAGAGAAGAAGATAAAGGTACTGAGGACAGATAATGGTGGAGAATTCTGCAGCAAGGAATTTGAAGAATTTTGTAAGAAGTGTGGTATAGCACGGCAAAAGACTACTCCATATACACCTCAGCGAAATGGAGTCGCAGAAAGAATGAACAAGACGTTGATGGAAAGGGCAAGAGCATGCTCAGTGGTGCCGGGTTAGGACAGGAATTCTGGGCAGAGGCGGTGGATACTGCATGTTACCTAGTCAATAGGTCACCTTCATCAGCGTTGGAGGATAAGATCCACAAGAAGTATGGACTGGTAAGAAAACCTCTCTTTCACATCTGAGGGTATTTGGATGTGATGCATATGTACATGTTCCAAAGGAGAAACGAACCAAGTTGGATAGTAAATCTGAAAAGTGCAGCTTTATTGGGTATAAGGATGGTTTAAAGGGTTATAAGCTTTGGAACCCAGTCACACGGAAGGTTGTATACAGTCAAGATGTGGTGTTCAGAGAGGTGAAAGATGTTATTAAACATGAAGTCCAACCAAAGGAACCTGTGAAGATAGAGTTTGAACTAAAGGAGGAAGAATCAGACTCTGTAGCAGAGGGGAATCAGAAGATGAAGAGCCACAAACTCCGGCTGTGAGAAGATCAGCTCGAGAAAGAAGGCAACCAGAAAGTATAGTCATCTGCTTTCTGTTCAATTTTTCTTTGTCTGTTACTGATGATGATCTAGAACTGTGAAGGAAGCAGTGGATTCAGAGGATGGAAAACTCTGGAAAGAGGCCATGGTTGATGAAATGGCATCTTTGCACAAAAATGAGGCTTGGGATCTGGTGGAGTTGTCGGCGGGAAGGAAACCCATTGGCAGCAAATGGGTGTTCAAGAAGAAGACAAATGCAGAAGGGAAAGTGGAGAAATACACCGGTTGGTAGCAAAAGGTTATTCCCAGGTGCCGGGAATTGATTTTGGTGATATTTTTTCTCCTGTTGCCAAGGTAACTTCTATTAGATTACTTTTATCTGTTGCTGCTGCTTTTGATTTTGAGGTAGAACAGATGGATGTGAAGACAACATTTCTTCACGGGGATTTGGAAGATGAAATCTACATGAAGCAACCTGAAGGCTTTGCGGTGAAGGGTAAGAAAGAACTAGTATGCAAGTTAAAGAAGTCTCTGTATGGGTTAAAACAGTCACCAAGGATGTGGTATCAGAAATTTGATACATTTATACGGGGACTTGGCTTCACCAGAAGCAAAGCAGATCATTGTGTGTATTTTAAATTAATTGGTTACCGTGTTATTTATCTGGTCTTGTATGTGGATGATATGTTGTTGGTTGGAAATGACAAAGAAATTATCCAGGATTTGAAGACCCAATTGTCCTCCAAAGTCGACATGAAAGATCTCGGTGCTGCAAACTATATATTGGGCATGGAAATTAAAAGAGATCGGGCAAAGAGGAAGCTCTGGTTAAACCAGAGGAAGTATGTCGAGACATTATTGCAGAGGTTTAATATGCAGGATAGTAAACCGGTGCAGGTTCCTATTCCTGTAGGTGTGAGGTTATCTGCTGAACAGTGTCCCAAGACACAAGAAGAGGAAGAGGACATGTCCCGTGTTCCATTTGCAAGTGCAGTCGGTAGCTTGATGTATGCCATGGTCTGTACTAGACCAGACATTGCACATGTAGTGGGAGTATTGAGCAGGTTTATGTCAAAACCAGGGAAGGAGCACTGGACAGCAGTGAAGCGGTTTTCAGGTATTTGCGTGGCACTAGTGATTATGGTTTGTGCTACCAAGGAAGACCAGGATTGGACAGAGTGTTGGATATCCGTGGCTTTGTTGATGCAGACTGGGCTGGAGATCTGGATCAGAGAAGATCTACAAGTGGGTATGTGTTTAACCTATTTGGAGGTGCAGTCAGTTGGATGAGTAAGAAACAATCTGTAGTGGCACTATCAACTACAGAGGCAGAATACATGGCAGCCACTCATGCAAGCAAAGGAAGCAATTTGGTTGCAGAGATTGTGTTCAAGTATGGGGTTAGTATAGGGAGCTATAAGGATAGACTGTGACAGCCAAAGTGCAATTTTCTTGGCAAAGAACCCTTCTTATCATTTAAAGACAAAGCACATTGATGTTCAGTATCACTTTGTGAGGGATATGATAGAAGACAAAAAGGTGTTGCTGGTAAAGGTGGACACTTTGAAGAATACTGCAGATGCATTGACAAAATCTGTGAGCTCTGAGAATTTCTCTTGGTGTAGAGAAACAATGGGCGTTTCAGGGTTGGAAAATGACTAAGCTCTCCTGTGGCCCCCTGTGGAAAGAAAACAACAAGTGGGAGATTGTTGGGTTGTGTTATATTCTTTCCACATAGTTAACAGGGGGTTTGAAGGGTACCCGTAACCCCACTTTATGGGGTCTGGGGCAGCGCCCCAGAAAATCATGGTTTTGGACGTGATGGTTTTTCGGTCCATGGTATTGGATGCTTCGGCATGTATAAATATGTATTGTAACATTGAAAGGAACATAATGAAAAATCAAGCTGGTAGTCTCGGTTTTGGGATCCAGTGGGAAATCTTTGTGTATATGTGTTATGCTCTCGGATTTTTATTTTTCAAGTGATTTAGAATTCGTATGTAGGTAATTTCTGTACGGGGTTAAAACCTACAATAACTTCAAAATGACTATATAAATTCAAGCATGGAACTAACAAAAGCATTATGGAGTACAAATCTACATTTATGGCTTGAGGTTCTTTCCAGAAAGAGGGAAGACTATGACGACATATTGTTGCCCTTGCTAGTAGTCAAGGATGGACACTTCACCAAATTGACATACAAACAACATTTATTCATGACATACTATGGAGAGAAGTATATGTTGAGTAGCCTCAAGGATTTGTAATGAAGGATAGGAAGACTGATGTTTGTAGGTTGAAGAAAACATTATATGGTATGAAGCAAGCTCCGTGAGCCTGGCATGCCCATATTGATAGTTTCTTGGTGAAGCTTGGATTCATAAGAAGTAGTATTGATCCAAACCTCTACTTCAATATGTTCCAATGTATGCTTTTGATTTTGGTTTTATATGTTTACAATCTATTATTAACGAGTAGTAAGCCTCTGATGATCGCGTGTAAGAAGGATTTGGCCTCTATGTTTGAGATGAAGTATCTTGGTTTGATACATTATTTCATCGGATGAGAAGTTTGGTAGAGACCTAGAGAGATTTTCTTGTCTTAAGGAAATTATGTTGTGAAGTTGTTAGAGAGATTTGGAATTATTAGATGCTTGGTGTAAAGCAAAAGGCAGGAAGATTTCCTTATCTTTGATAATTACTTGTGATGTATTTTTATATTCTTTAACTTTTTTATGTCTTTAACTTCTTATCATCAAGAAACTATCAAAAATCAAATGCATGAAGATCAAAAACACAAGAACACAAGATATATCCTCTCAACTAGGACAAAACTCGTCTCCCATGGGAAAGCTTAACAAAAATATCTTCTTCTTCAAGAACCAAATCAAATGGGAAAACTAAGACACTTTGACTAAGACAAAATCCAAGTCATCCTCCCAAGATAGCTAGTCAAACTTAAAAGACCAACTCAAATCAAACTTCTCCAAATTTCAACACAAGTCAACTCCTTCAAGATTTCAGCCCTTCTATGCAACTATGAAGTTTTGTCCTGCACCTTCGGCCTTGCATCTCATCTCAGTTCACTCGCATGTGTGGCATAAAAAAATAATTTTTGGTCATTTTTAGCTATATAAGTGTCTCGTTTCTTTCGTCATTGGTCACCTTCTATAGTTATGGTGCAGACCTTTTCTTTTAGGTTTTTTCTGATTCCTTTTATTTTTCCTTCAGCTTCATAGTGAAACTTGCTTGGATAAGGATCACAATAGGTTGAGTGCACTTCTTAAGTATAAACTCTTCAATGTGTTTGAATCCCTTCATGAGGTCAACTTGGAGGAGGAGGCTAAACTTATAATTTTGACTCAATTACAAATTCATTTCTTGATATAAAACACCCAAGAAGGGTCTACTACACAATCGAAAGGCCTATAACACATGACATAAACCGTAGAAGCACACAATGGGTGATTTGACCTAGAAATATAATAAACAAAACATGAAACCCATGTTTGTAAATAATTTTTTCTTTTATAATAATTTTTCTTTTTATTTAATTTGACAAATACATTACATTATAACTCAAATACAATTATGAAGATCGATACTAGTTACATTTCTCAACATTCCCTCTTAACTAGGGAGGTATTCATAATTGTTCAACCTGTACAAGGTTGACCTCAATTTGAAATGTTCCAAGAAGAGTTAAACAACATACACAATGTTAGTGATACCAAAACTACCAAGGT
The DNA here is from genome assembly GCA_000404065.3 of Pinus taeda. NCBI lineage: Eukaryota > Viridiplantae > Streptophyta > Pinopsida > Pinales > Pinaceae > Pinus > Pinus taeda. Next base: position 12,780 of record APFE030891059.1, read on the forward strand.
ATCCAACACATCAAAGATCCAAGTGTCAATGACACTATTTCAAGGATCCATCAACTCAAGAATCCAAGTGTCATTTCCAAGGCACTAATATAAGGATCTAAGACACTGTGAGGGCTAAGGTGTCATCAAGGCAACATGACACTATAGGTACCATCAAGCTACAACCCAGTTGGATATATATACCATCTAGGCCTTCATGCTAAGACACCAACCCCCAAGGATCCAGGTATCATCAAGGTCAAACACAACAATGAAGCTCCTCATGACCAATATACCCTCCCACACTGGGATTCAGACATCATCAAGGCCAAACCACAACATGAGATCTCAATACCAACTTGGCCAAGATGTCCTCCTAAGTACCAACACACTACCAATTAATGATACACATCTATCCCTCTCAAATGAATAAGATATATCCATCAATCCAATCATTCTTTACAAACTTCTTAGGGAGAGATTAACATAGGACTGCATGTTCAACCATTAGAACATCCAGTAGCTTCACAATCCCAATCAGTATCAAACTTCAAATGTATATGTTCTTGTATGCTAGCGCAAAAATTTGGGGTCTTCAACTATTTTAATGTTGCTTAGGTCATCACAATTGTAACACCCTCCTCCCACATCTACACGAGTAGCTATCTAGCTAGGGTAAACATGCGACAAGAGGCTACTATGATTGGATTCAACCTCCTATGTGACCTTAAGGAAGTGGAACTAATAGAAACATAATAAACATATATTCAACATCAGCTTCAGGACCCTCAAGAACCAATCCAACACTTCAGACAACTTGCCTTTGGGTCCTACTGAAGTTTTCACCATCTTAACCCTTAGTTTCTCTCATGCTATAGGCATGACAACATCCAGAAACCCAGAGTCCCTCTCACATGCTTTCTTGCCAGCATCCAAAGACTCATTTTTTCAGTTCTATGCTATCTTCCCCAAGATTTGAGCCGTTTTTCAGGCCTAGAGCCCACATCACTGCCTAGAATAGAATGATAAGTTAAGACTAGTAAAAGAACAGGGAAGTAATTATGCAAAAATAATAAGTTAAACAAGACCTTAATCAAACCCCTACTAGCCATGTGTTGTACTATGTAATAACCCCCGTTTATACAAACTAGTAGTTAATATTTGACATATAAATGGGGACCCTTTTAAATTTTTAGCATTTGAAAATAAATCCTAACTCTACAAATTTCCTTAAAACATTAGAATACAACCCATAATTAGAGATTTTGTGACAAATTGCATTTCACAATTTTCCATGTGACAATTATAAACATCTTGAAGAAAACCTTGAAATGCGATATGTGATAAAGCCCCCGTTGTGATTTTCCGATCACAATACTTTAAGAAACATGTGATCACACTTCGCAAGTCTCAAATTAATACAACATGCCATCGTGTCACCCATTAAAAATTTGTGAAATGTGATATTGCGATTTTCACAATCTCATTTCGCATTATCTTCGAGAAGCATTATATGGCAATGTTCGAAAACTGCGATGCGGAAAATAAGGCATGAAGCATGGGAAGTTACAGAGTTTTAATGAAATATTAAGTGGTTTGATAGAGTAATTAATGTTTAGCAACTCAAGGAGAGAAATTGATGTTTTCAAGTTATGGTTAGTTAACGCAGAAAATCACATTCAAAATCTTCCCATGATTCAAAGTCATTTCAAAGAAATCTCAACCTTAATTTCCCTCTGTTGTGTGCATTGATATATCTATTTTGTTTCAAACAAGCTTCCAAAGAGATGTCATTACGAAATGTAATGCAAAAGCAAAAGCAAAAAATCATTTCAAGGTCTGAGGTTTAAGAAATATCGCCTGTATTTGCTGATATAGTTTGCAGTGCCTATGGAGGAGCAACAACATGGGAAGTCATCTACAATAGGCTTGAAGATTAGCGACCTAAAATTACTATCAGCAAGGCAACAACAAACTCAATAAAACCCTCCAGAGTTCAATTCAAAGATGCTTCTTGCTCCTTTCTTCACAGAATGGGAGCAAGAGCTAAAACACTCCCATACATTGATATGATTAGATGGGCGGTGGAAAATCTCATTATAGAAGACATAAAATTTAGGAACTCAAAGAGGGAGCTAATGGGGGCATTCAAAGATGAATATTTGAAATAAATGTAGCATATTCCTGACCCTTAGGACATATATGACAAATTATTTCTGGCCAACTTCGCAAAGCAGAATGAAGAACCCTTCAATATGATTCAGGGCTGGGGAGTCCTAGAGAACAAGTTCAAATATGATAAGACGACTATGTAACCCATTGCTTCTTTAGCAAATCCCTATAACTATGCAAATTCTATGTCATGTAGATTATATGGGTTTCCTAATAATACCAAATTCTCTATAGAATGGATCCCTTTAATTGATTCTTGTGCCAATTACCATATAATGAATTGGGCCACTATCCTATATGATAACCTAGCTCCTGTTATTTCTGAATATCGCCAAAAGAGATACACCTCCACAGAGAACCTTCCTCCATTTTATTTCAGTGCCTACATCATGGATGCCATCTGTTTTTGTACTAAATTTCCAATGATGGGTTGGCAATGGACTCTGAAAGACCCCTACTCCATTCATCTAAGTCACAAACAGATGTCGGAATCCCATTTTATTCCCCATTTTTACAAAATATGGCATGGTGTTATTTTACCATTACACCAATTGATTTTTGATAAGAAAGGCCCCAGATTTTCTAAAGAAGCCACTACAAACATTCTCATAGTAGGAAAGTATTTTGCTGAACAATGGTTTACGTATATAAGAGTTTATGGAAATACAATAGACCCACATGTACTCCCTTTGTATGTCTCCGACAAGCTCATAGCCAGAGAAATAGCTCACCTAATTGTTGGGAAGGACTTGGCCAAGACCTTGAAATATAACAAAAAATGATTATGGCCGCCCTTTCCCATCCGGTGTGTTTCTTTTTCATTAGCAAACTTCAACCATGCAAACAAGGAATTACTAAGCTTAGAGAGCCTCAGGCTCCATACTATTCCTAAGAGGCAATTCGACTCGGAAAAAGTAGCACAAAATGTTACTACAACAGTAAAGCTCAAACCCTATGTCCATGAAGCTCAACAACTCAAAGATCTTTTACAAACAACTGAATCATTCGAACAAGCCTTTGATTAGGCGAAGGAAAATTTGAATCCTGATGATTTTGAAAGGTTTTAGAAATTTAAAAATCAAAGGCTTGAGACAATCCCATTGCATTTGTTAAGAGCTGATGACAAGCCCATGCCTAGTGTAACTATTAACAACGAGGGGACAAATTCTTGTATAGAATCATAGGTGAACATAGCCTAGGATATAGGGAAGACATCAAAGACAAATACTACAGTGGAATCCAGTAGAAGGTCAACCAAAAAATAGGTCATACGTGACCTAACTAAAGATACCGGCTCTGAAGGCAAAAGAAATGATTTGGAGCAGGAATGGGACCAATTTAATAAAAAAACTCCAAGATACTCCCAAGACAACAGATGCATCAGAAACCACATAATTGCATACTCCGCATCAAACTCAAAAAAATTCAGAGTCGGAGCCAATGGATGAGCAGGGGACAAGTTCGCAAAACACTGAAATCATCCCTACATTTCCGACATCTGAAATTATTCTAAAGGTTACAGGGATACGTCCCTTAGATGTATCCTACAACCCACTGCATAAGGCTATAATAGGAATACAAAGGAAAATAATGAGAGTAGAAACACCCAAAATCTCACCTAGGAATGAACCGATGGACATAGTCTGGAGGGATATTCCTGCAAATCTAGCTGAAAATTTAACCATACTGTCGCAATTTACAGGGGCGCATGCTAATGCAGCCATGGCTAAAGCCACAAAGGTATCTATTTTTTTAAGGGAAAGGGAAGAGAGGATAGTGCAGCTCGAGCAACAATTGGAGATAGAAAAAGAAAATGTGAACAAGCAAGCCACTGAGCAAATAGTCCATTTGCAGTAGAGTATGGAAGTCCTAAGGATAAGCCATGAACCAAACATCTCTGCAAAGAACATGCAAATCTAAGAGTTGCAAGAGGCCATAGAAAAGTATAAATATATCCCTAATGTCGATGAATTCATTAAATAAGCATTGGATCTAAACTCCATTTTGTCAAAACAACAAAATCTATTCTGCCAGAGAATGTCCCATATCACCCCTTACTAGATTACCAGTTACCAATTAACAGATAAGGCAATTGATCAGAGAACCAAATTTAATGATTTAAATACTAATATCTATGAATACATTGAATGGAAAGAATATGAATAAGGAAGAAGTGCTATTATGATAGAAATAGAAGAAACACATAAAGATATATTGTTCACAGATTGGGATGCATGGATCAAGCATGCAAAATTGGTAGCAACAAGAGCAACATGGGTGGCTAAAAATATAATAAAAGCAGTCAATGAAACTTTTCACACCACCAAATTAATAAAAGAAGGTAACCCAAAGTCAATGCCAAATATGGAAGGCAAAGGTGAAAAACCAAAGGGAGGCAATCACACAATTATCAAAGACTGACTAGGAGGCATATTGACAATTCCTTGTCAAACCGCACAACCAAACTATGACGTTGAATTGTTCACTCAATTCAATACAAAGGATGTTGCCACCTTTCATAGATTCCATCTTCGCGGGATAGGTTAGGACGCAATTCAGGGCACCTCCTTAAGTGAAACCAATGGCCGATATATGCAACCTAAAGGAAAAGATGGAAGACAACAAGACATCTTTATAACCTCTGGTCATCAAATTAATTTTATTTCTAGAGTTAGTTTCTAGTTAAGAGGAAGGTTGTTTGAACCCCCTCAAGATATTTTGTATAATCTATTTTTGAACTAAAGTTAGATAGTATTTATACCCTTCTCATGCATTTAGAGAAGGGTCCAAAATTTTATCAAAAACATTTGCAAATAATTCACGTCTGTAAGTTTGTGAATGCCTTGATGAAATTATGGAACATGGTCATTAATTTTGATTATCAAACTAATTTCCTTTGTTGATGCACTACTGTATGCTTGGAGAATAATTTGATTTGAAGAAAGAAGCCTATCTACGTCATTAGTCAAATGAGAAAAACCTCACACATATGGTACTTTTATCTTGTATGATCAGTTCTGTTTTGTTTAATTAGTGATAACTTTGTTTTCATGAATTATATATGGAGTATGTTCTTTCTATTATATGCTAATTGCACTGCTGTATGATGCCTAGCTGAAAGTGTTTATTTTCATATATGGTCATTAATATATGCGATATAGTTTATACATTTCTTTGACTAACTATTTAGTCAAATAAATTATCTTTACATGTCATCATCTCTGTTTAATGCGCGAATGATCTTTATTATCACATGTAAAACATATATCTTTTTAGATCGCATATCTCACATAATACCCCGATTTTATATTAGATTAACTTAGCTAGAGATTTGCATGTTAGAATCAATCATTTAATTATCATTATTCTTATTGAAATCGCTTGAAAACCACCCATTCTCATTTTCAAACCCACTTTGGGAAACTAGTCCCATCATCCCCAGTCGGAGCCACCACATCAAATGGAAAAGGAGTTGTATTTAAGTTCTGGACCAGGTGGTTATCCCTCATGTTGGAGCAACAAAATTCTGAGGCTTCAACACCATGGCAGGCATTTCGTCAAACATATCACAAACATTTAATCTAAAGGTGTAACCAACAAAATTAAACATAGGGATCTCATACTTATCTGAGAATTGCTAAGAACCATTATTGTTGAAAATAACAATAAGAAATTGTTGGGCATGGAATCCCCCCAAAGCATGTTTTGAGGCTCAAAGCCCAAGTTTTGGTCAAATAATGTTGTAAGACTCCGCGAATTGCAGGCGCAGAGTGCGAAATGTATGTTGAGCCATAGGGTTTTCCACCCTAAGTTTTGTAAATTAGTGTTGCCCTAATAGAGCGAGGCTCTAAGTTGTAAAGGAGAATAAGAAATAGATGGAGAAAACAAATGGTTCGAGCATAGAGTAGGAGTCTAAGTGCTTTGGGTCGTAGTAGTAGGAAGAGGCTCTATAGCTGAGTGCGCAGAGGCCTAGTAGATTTCGCAGCTGAGTGTGCGGACCCCTACAACTGAGTGTGCAGGGCGAAGTCGAGTTTGTAACCAAGGAATAAGAATAATAAAAGAAGTTTGATTCCAAATCCTATATACCTGTTTTGAGTTAGTATATGATTGTTATCTTTTGCAATTATACTTTTTTATTTATTGCGCACACTGATATGAATGGTGGAAACTGTTAAGTATAACTAAAAGCACAGGCAAATAAGCTAAGTAATCAACTAATATTGGGTTAATAATAAGGAATTGGGTACTAACACGGATCGAGTCCCAGGTAAGGCCGCACGACAGCAGCATCGCCGACTGCGAAGTACTGATAGGTGTGCGTAGTGACATGCACTCAAGGTCAAAACTGCGGACCACCAAAAATCATCAGACATCTCTAGGGTGCAAAAACCTAGTTCTAGCAACCTCCCATACTACTTTGAGTGAGACCTCAGTCTGCGCTTCGCAGACTGTTGCCGAAAGCGCCAATAGTACCAGGATTTGTTTGGCTAAATCAACTTTGAACCTAGGTTAGGCCCCTATAAGCCAACAAATGGTTCTGTTGCCGAGGCTGGGATCTGCATAAGGGATGTTTGATGTCGTGTCACTGGAATCCAACAAAGAAAGAAATTGAAGAGTGGTTGGACAAGAATATTCACGAGTTTGCGACGTAGGAAAACAGGAATCTGTGAATATCTAAGGAAATATGGTTGGAGTGCTACCTATATAAGAAATCCATGAATTTTCTTCGTGTCCTTTCCTTCTGAGCTATATGAGTGGATCACAAAGCTAGCAGACAGTCATGGAAGGTGCAGGCTCGATAAACCCATTGTGTGGACTCCAAAACTAGTGCGTAGATTAGAAGCATCAGAGGATAAGATCATGCGGGCTGTGGATCATTGGTTCAATCGAATTATAGGAGGATTTATCACTGAGTTAACGGTAGATGCGACTGTCAACTATAGTGAGGCAGAACAATGCTTCCTCAAAGGACCGTGAGGTAATTATATTAAATCTTTGAACACTTGGATAAAGATGCTATTGTGTGAAAAGTGGGTTATGCGAATAAATTAATGTTTGGGACTACGCGAAGTGGGAAGATCTACAAAAATGAAGGTAGTGAGGAATTAGAAACTAGTCCCTTAATTTCACCCTCACGGGAAAGCGAGGAAGAGCTCATGAAAGTTTCTCCGAGAAGCACGGTCAGTCTGATAAGACAACGAATTTCAGGCTTACCACCTCCACCTACGTCGTCACTCGGCTCACCCTCTTCACCTCCATCTCCACCCACCCCACCTCCACCACCACCACAGTTTAGTATGGCGAGTGCGATCAAACTGCTGGTATTCAAAGGAGTAGGGAATGAAGATCCAAATCAATTCTGGTTCATTGTAAGAGCAATATGGGAAGTGCAAGGAGTCATGGATGACAATATCAAAAAGGCTACGTTGGGAAGTGCGCTGCAGGATCGCACATTAAAATGGTACATTAAGCATTCTAATGACCATTCAAACATAGGAATCGTAGAAATCCAGGCCGCGTTGAACAAGAAATTTATCAGGCCCAAGTTGGAGACACAATCAATTATCGGGTTTAAGGAGATTGCGATGCTCCCGGGTGAGACCCCCTGGGATTTGGACCAAAGACTGAAGAGTATGATTCGCGAAGCCAACATGACTTTAATGGATGGAAAACACTACGCATGGTTTGTAGCATCATTAACACTACATTTAAGGATGACGCTGTCACAACAAAAGCTTTCCACCCAGGCCGAAGCCCTGGAAATGGCAATGATATTGCATGAGACCCCTATATAAGATCCTAGTCTTGGAGGCCGAAAAATCCATGCTCAACTACAAAATCTGTGTCTGGAAATGCAGAGTTTGAAATAGGACAGGACACCACGACCAGAGGCGTGCAAAGAAGTATGGTGCATAAAATGCAAAGGCCAGGGGCATGACAAGGACCACTGTCTAGTTTTCGGAAATTACTTGGCGGGAGGAGGGTCGATGCCGTGAAGACCTAAGGCATAAGCAGGACCAAGCACGGTTCTTGCACTATTGTGTGCAATCTCTCAGATAGGAGGAAAACACACTACATATAATTTTCATCTATTACAGAAGTATACGCAGATGTCCCAACAATTGTTTTGTAACTTCTGCAGATCGGTAGGCCATGATGAATGCACCTGCAGAAGCTACGAACTAATGATGGACTGAACTCCTACCTATAGGGCACAGATTGAAACGTGATCCCTCGACTATAATAGAAGAATGGTCCGCATTGGATTTCAGGGGCACGGACGAGGTCAAGGAGGAATGGGACTAGGAAGGGGTCGCAGACAACTAATTTGTTACAATTGTGGTGGGCTAGGACACTATGCCCACGATTGTACAAATCTGAAAAGAACATCATGTTTGTACTGTACTCAGTTTGATCGAGGCAGAAGACTACCCTACCTTGATAGCGAGGTTGCACGAAAAAGGGGTACTCTAGCCTCGCCCGACTCAGAATTTGAAAATGATGAGGTCTAAGCCATGCGAAGAATACTCGAATGTGAACATAGTACTTAGAGGTGGTATCACAACTGAGGATGATAAAGGTAAGCAGCCAAAGGAAAGTGTGTGGGTTCACAAGGCTCCTACGAAGGAACCTGAATTTGATTTGGAGTGCGCAAAGGAGATGTTCATGGAAGATAAGAAGAGCTTCACAGAGGCCTCCAATTGAGGTAGTAAGGATCAATTAGAACTAGGGATGGATCCTTCAATGCTCACTACCTTTCTGGAGACATGCATGAAACTGCTTCACGACAGCAAGGCAATAAAAGGACTATAGGAACTGATCACTAGGTGTGCGGGGTCAGGAGAACTGCGTGGTTCAGAAACTTGGAAAGCATGCATTGCACACAAGAAGGGAAAAGAGTTTGACTGTGAAAATTAGCAAGTATGAAATGGATTAGGTAATCCTATATCTCGGCTCAGACGTGAATGTACTACTGAAATAAACATGGGAATGCATGGGCATACCCGCAGTACAATGGTCTCCTATTCAATTACAAATAGTGAACCAATAGAAGATCCTCCCCATGGGGAGATTGCAAGGGGTAACAGTGCCTATTGAAGGAGCGAGCGCGTTGGTGGATTTCGAAGTGATAGAGATTGTTGATGACAACAATCCCTATCCTATGCTACTGGGCATAGACTGGGCTACTGATATGAATGGGGTCATAAATATGAAGAAGTGAAAAATGATATTTGAGAAAAAGTCGCTATGCATAGTAGTACCGCTCAATTTTGCCGAGGGAGCGCGATACACTAAACCAGTGCGTGATGATGATATCGATTGTATCTACAAGATAACCATTCATGAATAGGATTGGGTGAATTCGACTGCAGATGGTAGGATTTCGTGGGGCCGTGAAAGCTCCTGCACTTGGATTCATATGAAGAAACAGAGCGATGGCAGAATCAGCTGCACGAAGTAACAACGCTTAATTGCAACATGATGATAAGATCACTACACTATGTAACCATGGATATAAGGGAATCTACCTAGGTATGATGGTTTGACATCAGTGGATGACTTCCTAAACAAGTTTGAAAGCGAAGTACCAGAACAACAACATTTTGACGCTCTGAAGTGGGCAATACGCGCTACGCCTGCAAGATGGTGGGGTACACATCAGAAATGTATTACATACTGGCGTGAATGTAGAAGGAGGATGCGCCTACGATTTAGAAAACCCCAGCTACAGATAAGAGCCGGTTATGAGGGGCCCAACAACTTGTGCACCCACCTTTCCCAATGGGTACAAACATATGATATGCAGATCGCCCGAGTGCACACCACCCCCAGGCTAGAAAATCGGAATACAACGCAGCGGCAGAAAAGTCAAAGCACGCCAAAGGTTATCCACGGAGAAGCATTTGATAGGGTGTGTGAAGTGATGAACAGGGTTCACCAAGTGAAACGCGCTGACTGGGACCTGTGCATACTAGCGGTTTGATGGGCCTATAAGACCATGTGTAAAACCCTGATCACGAAAAAAATTACAAGGTGGCGAAATGAAGTAGGGACCCTAATATCTGATGAGCATGGAAAGATGGATACACATGTAATAGCACCTGCAGGGGTGACAGTGCATGAGACCCAGGATGAAGAACTCAAACAGCTAAGAAATCAGAGCATTTTGATGCACATAGAAGTCAAGAGGTTGGAAAATGAGATCAAAGGAGCATGTCTCATCAATAAACCAAGGGTGGCAAGGCAAGGTACTGGTGATCATACTAATGATTTAGAAGACTATCACCGAGAATTAATTAGTCTGTTACCGTGGCTAGGACCATATGTCACCAAACGTAGTAAACACGGTAGCACACTACAAACAGTTGAGCGCGCGAGGCCAATCGCCACAATGACCGATGAGGATTTTCTGTGGACTATACTAGAGGGCGAGATGGAGCCTTGCATAGGTGGTTCGACCACTTGACTAGCTATAGAAAGAACAATCTTAACACTCCAGGCAGCTGAAAGGGAGTATGGGACTATAAATTACTCTGCCTGGGAGTTGCCTGCTCTAAGAGGTGTGCGCAGGAACAACCTATCCCAAGGTTCACACCCACGCAGGGGGGGGGATGCGCTGCCGTGTGGGAAGGTTGGGAAGTGACCATTGGTATCACTGTTCATGATGGGATGTCTAAGTTGAGACCAAATGGAGCGGCTGAAGGGCTTTTAAAACAACATTTATGGGCAAGATTTTAGAAAATAGGCCGCCAAGAAAGCATTAATGGCCTGGAATTGGGGGGAGCAGTCAAATTTGAATTCAAAATACACTATAAAACTCCACGGGCTAGCCACAAGACAACAATTGTTTGTTTGAGACTTGAGCGGTTGAATAGAGCAGAGAGTGTTGAGCACCGAGCAATATTAGAGCACCTAAATTCATGAAAAACCACCTACAGTGCAGCAATGATTACACCACTAAGGATGGGTTGGGCATTGAAGAAGGAACCACTGGCGAGACCGTGCAGACCCCCATGGTCCATGATGTTCTTGAAGGCACTGGTGCTATGGAATAAATCCCTAAATCCTCTTGAATGCCGTGACCCAAGAAAGATAAACAATGAATGGGACCAGTACGCATGTCCCCGAGGAATCCACGACACAAGTTATCAATGGAAGAAAAAGGCAAGGTACTCACCATTGAAACAGATGAAGAGGAAGATGACTTGCAAGCTCTGATCATCGCAGTAGAGGAGGAGGAAGACGTGGAGGAAGACATCCCATCGATGCACTCTACAAGAAAATTTCCCAAGTATGTCCCTCCGCGAAAAGGGAAAACCAAGATACGAAAGGATCTGGATGCAACAAAGAGTGCACTCCAGACCCCACTCCTCCCTGATGGAATTATCTTTGAGGGTTCGCCCCAAGGATGTGTGCCCACTCTGAAATTTGAAGACTGGGACCTCGCGGACAGCGAGAAGTTCCCACACTTAGAGATGACGAGCCTATTGAAACAGAATAAAGAGGGGCCAGTGATAACATTAGAGCGACGAAATTGGCTGCGCGGTGTGGAAAAGGTTGGGTTGCTTCATCTACTATGGATACCACATTTTCACTACATGCTAATCACCATTTGCATCATCAGGCAGCTGCTTTTCTTGGTGCATGATGGGTACTTATGGCTGGAGGAGCCTATTCCCATTAAAAAAGATCTCATCCATAGAATTTCTCGGCTTCCCTGTAAGGGAAAGGACCCTGTGACAATAACAGGAAAAAGCAGCGATTTGGCCCTCGTGGAAGCCATGAAGACAAAATATAAGCTCGAGAAAAAAAGGAGGGTTTACACCATCACTAGTATCAAGGATAAAGGGGTGCACGTAGCCACCCAAGTCTTGGCCAATAAAATAATGAGAAAATGCTGTGCTAATGAAGTACTAGCACCGGTGGTTGCGTTGGCAGAACAGTGTGTGGAGGGGGTCCAATTCAACTGGGTCGATTTCCTCTGTGAAGAATTTTTGTTCAACTATCAAGAGGCCCAGGAATAGGGTAAGACCTTCCACTAGATGTGGTTGATCTTATCCATCTTGCTGGTAGCCGGAGAACTGTTGGAGGATAGCCAGTTCCCGAGCATCGACAGAGACCTACGAGAGGCTGCGAGGTATGCTTTGCTCTGGGCCACCAAGGATGCGAAATGGATTCAGGCTACCAAGATTTTTTGGATGCTCATGGAGGCGAGCATCCGAATGTAGATAAATAGGAGGCCGTGTCTGTCCACCAGAGTGCACAAAAATCTACAGGGTTTTGTAGACTTCAAGGCGAACGTGCACAATATCTACATCAGGGCACGAAAGGATCCGGCACAACAATGGACAAATCTCCCATTCATAGCAGAGTTGGAAAAATTGGTAGCACAACAAAGGAAAGGTGATGCCAAGTTTCACATCACCCAACTGGCCAAGAAAAGGCGCAACGAACAAGTGGAAGCCAAGGTCAGGGCAACCTGTGAAGTGGCACAAGTAGCCGTGGAGCAGAAGAAGGCCACCGAAGTAGCAACAATAGCGTAGATAGTAGGGGCCACAACAATGTAGGAAGAGGAAGGCCAAGCAGTATTTACAGGGCACGAGGCAGAAGACACAGACCTTGCAGAAGAGAGCGCAGACCCAGGAACCACCTCGACCCAACTCAAATGACCGCATGTCATCGAAAGATGGGGTCCAAGAAGAAAGGTCAAGGCCTTGAAGTTGGCCATCGACCCGATCACTTTAGCTGAAGGTGATCTCTATGACATCGGGGAGATGGTTTGCGATGTCACCAATGAAGCGCTCCAAGGGTTTATGATGGAGCATCAGACTGTATTGGGGGCCCTAAGGGCGTAGATGAAGGAACTACAGGTACACCTCCCACAGGAAGGTACCTTGTCCACCTACGTCGCAACAAGAAATTCAACAATAGAACAAATGCTATGCGCGAGGATGGCTAACACAATAGTGTTTCCAGAAGGAGCATTAGTATCAGAATATGTGATGGACCGAATGATGGTGAGCATGATGAAAGGCCTTGACCTGAATCTAGTTGCCCTTCCTCGGGAAACACTCTATCAGCTATAGGATGGAATAAAAATAAAGCTGCGCAGCAGGGAGAGCCGCATGATCCAGGTTCTGAGCGTGCAGAATATTAGTATAGAATAGCTTAGCTTGCAGTGCGACAAGTTGCTGTCGCAAAACAAATAGTTGGTGCAGACAGTAGATGACGCTTGCCAATGCATCCCAGAGCTGGCAATTACAACAGATCTACCGGTGGAAGTGCGGATTCACAGTTTAGCCAGTGGAGTTTGTGATGCCAGAGAAGAGACAACAAAGGTGCAGCTGGAGCTAAATCTCTAGATTACCAAGCTGTGGTTGAAGGCACAACCTTCCACTCCCCCAGATGTGAGAGAGTAGCGCGCCAACGCTATTGCAGCAGGGATGCAAGAAATTGGAGGTGTAGTACGCAACTGTACCAACATGTTGGAGCAGGCGCTTGAGGTCCTCACAACATTGTAGGAGGACCCCAACATTTAGTGGATGGAGACAGAGGCACGTGAACTATAGTGACAATATGACAACATCAGAGGGACTGTGTAGACAGTAGTCCTTACTCAGTGGCTTGTAAGGATGCAGCAAGCCAAGGCATTAAAAGAGCAAGTGGAAGTGGTGCACCATAAGGAAGCTTTTCTCAAAGCATGCGTCCAGCCATGGATTGATGATGCCTTCACAATCATAACAAATATTGAAGGAAAGCTCACGCAGATTTAGGGGATGCATACATAGATGCAACGCATCATGTTGGAAATGGAGGGCTCAGAAGACAAAATGCAACAGGTTCAACAGGTAGCAGCTCAGTGTGTTGTCGACATTCAGGCCATTTGGGACCAGTTGGAGGGACTCTGCCCCAAGATCGCCACACCAACAGAGTGACTCAAGGACGAGTCACGATGTTTGTTTTGGGGGCCTGTTAGGCATGGAATCCCCCCACAACATGTTTTGGGGCTCAAAGCCCAAATTTTGGTCAAATAATGCTGTAAGACTCTGCAAATTGTGAGTGCGGAGCGTGAAATGTATGTTGAGTCATAAGGTTGTTTGCCCTAAGTTTTGTAAGGTAATGTTAGCCTACCCATGGTCCGCAGACCATGGGAGTGTATAAATAGAGCGAGGCTCTAAGTTATAAAGGAGAACATGAAATAGATGGAGAAAACAAATGGTTCGAGCATAGAGTAGGAGTCTAAGTGCTTTGGTTCATAGTAGTAGGAAGAGGCTCTACAGCTGAGTGCGCAGAGGCCTAGTAGAGTCCACAACTGAGTGCACAGACCCCTGCAGCTGAGTGCACAAGGTAGAGTTGAGTTTGTAACCAAGGAAGAAGAATAATAAAAGAAGTTTAATTCCAAATCCTATGTATCTATTTTGAGTTAGTATATGATTGTTGTCTTTTGCAATTATACTATTTTATTTATCATGCACACTGATATGAATGGTGAACACTGTTAAGTATAATTAAAACCATAGGTAGATAAGCTAAGTAATAAAATAATATTGGGTTAATAATAAGGAATTGGGTACTAACACAGATCGAGTCCCGGGTAAGGCCGCGCGAAGGCAACATCGCCAGCTGCGAAGTACTGATAGGTGCGCATAGCGACGTGTGCACAAGGTCAAAATCACGGACCACTAAAAATATTAGAACATCTCTAGGGTGAGGAAACCTGGTTCTAGCACCCTCCCATAGTACTTTGGGAGAGACCTCAGTCTGCACTTTGTGGAATGTTGCCGAAAGGGCCAGTAGTACCAGGATTTGTTTGGCTAAATCACCTCTGAACCTGGGTCAGGCCCCTATAAGCCAACATAATTGTTAAAAATAGAATCTATAAATTCCAATTTAATTTGTCCTTGAATTAATTTATGAATTAAAATTTTAATTATTTTCTCATAGCAACTTGTAATAGTTAATTAAGTTAAGTTGAATTAGTTAACTTAGAAATTTCGAGTTGGAAGTCTTTCTAAAGTCATGTATATGTTCTTCCTAAGTTTTAGGGGTCCAGGATGAGTTTAATTGTGAGTTGTAATTAGATAACTCAATTTATTGAGTTATGTTTAGTTAAATTAGTTCTAACTAGTTGTGGAACTAATAGAGAGTTAAGAGTTAGTTGGTGCACTAGTGCATCTACAACTGTCACTCTAATTAACTGAAGATTCCTTCATCAGAAACTCATGCATGTCGATTATGAAAAAGACCCAGGTGAGACTAAAGTGCAGGGACAATGTACTATTAGTTGTATGATTTACTGAGTTGTAAATATCATGCATGCAATCAGGAAGAGGCCCTAATGGATTGCACAGTTTTGAGGAAGGATTTCCCACATTAAATATGGTTAATTTTCAAAGGAACAATGCAAGGAATTAGGGGCTTGAATAACAACATAAGAGGCTAGAGATTGGCTTGAGCTTGCTTGTGAGCAGGGAGATTGATCATACTGAGTGCTGGGATTGTTCTTGTGAGAACAAGCATTGTATTATCATCTTGGATTTCTGAATCAATGCAATACAGATAGTGGGGGTTTTCAGCCGAGGCTTTCCCTGGATACTTATTGTGTTATGTGCCATCGATTTATCTTCTTCTTGTTCATATTGTTTTCATTGATCAGTTCTTGGTTCCACTTGGAGATTTCATGATCTCTTACTCATCCCTTGGTGAATTCAGAGAGGCAAGTGTCATATGAGTAAATTCTAGAAGATTCTCTGAGTTTCCACCTAGCAAAATGCCTCTGCCATTTGTCTGCTCTCACTCATCGGACCCTACAAAAGGGATTTTCAGTATGCATTGCACCCCTTGTGTGTAACAGGTGAGATGCATCGCACCCTCAGCATGGAGCAGTGTGTATGGTCCAGTTTTGACCAGTTCTGAGTAGTTTTTCAGGGAGAACTTCTTGGAAATGATGTAATTAGTTGACCTTTATCTTTTAGGGTGTGAAACAACACTATTAGGGGTTTGAGAGTCCTTGGTTTATCGAAATATGTTATTGGGGTTGCAGTGCCCAAATATGTCTATAACAAACCACTGCTGTTGTCATCTTGTCATCAAAACTTATTAATATAAATAAATTATTACATTCTTGTACTGGTGCGGACTCATACTAGAACACAAGCACCCAACTATGGAAGGCTACAACCTTCACTTGTTCTCCAGCTCCTACTGAAAGGGAGCTCCAACCCCCTGATCTGATCACCAGCTACTAATGGCAGAAAGCTTCGACTTCATTACTGAAGGCTCCAACCCTCAGCAACATCCATGGACCACTTTTCATCAATCAACACTTATGCTCAACCATCACTGTAATATAATCATCAATCTCTAACAGACAGAATAAACCAATCATTGAAACCCAAACAATTGATACATAATCAAAACTTAACCAATCAACTATAAAAATTTTGATCACTATAACTAGCACACATAACTAAAATCAGAATGTTGCATCAACACACAAAATCAACTGCAACCCTGATCATTAATTTTCCAAAATGTATACACTACTCCACTTAAGGAAAACTACGTGCAAACATGTTTTTTTGGAGAGAAACCCGTATACAGATTTGAAAACTAAAAAATTTGCAATTTTTGAAAAGAACACTGAATCATACTCAGATATACTGCAACACTCTGAACCAGTCACAAAACTGTCTCTAATCTTCAATCACAATCAACAAGTAATCTTAACATTCTTCAATCAATTATAACCAAATTCAACTTCATCATTCAATCAGATCTACTTCAAACATTACCACTCAACCCAGATCAACATGAGGACATCATTGATAAACAACAAAGAAATAACAACATTGATCAGGTTGCTCAGTCATTTATGAACATAAAACCCTTACTTTATATATGTGACTTTGTAGAAGCGAACTCGCATGTATACGCTTTTCCTGAAACCAACCAACGTATATATTTGAAAATTTTGACCTAAAATTGTGTAGCCCTTCAGAACTTAAGAAAGACTTAGACCATAATAATTAGAGATAAAAACATATGTAAATGCTTAGATCTAGTAAAAGGATGAGAAGATCATACAATGAAAAGTCATTTAAGGTCTCATGATCCCGATCCATCATTTTAGTCATCAGTGCATAATTATTTCAGATCAATGTGACAATTATGGCCCTTACAATGAAAATATACTTCAGATTGAAGTATTCATCAAAAACCCTTTCACTTTCAATCTTATCACTTTGATCTTCCCCTATTTATATAGTTTATCCCATTATCCAATACCACGGGTCAAAACTACACAAGTGTCGGTGGTAAACTTTGACGGGATGAATATCTGTTGTTGTGCTCATTACTATGGGCCAATACCATGGTAAGGACCCCTGATATTTAGAATACCATGGTTGAGAAACCATACACTACTTTTCTTCACTGAACTCGTGTGCATACAAGACTTGGTGTAACAGAGCCCACACATAGTTCTTGAACTTCCAACTTTGTCATTCCTCAAAACTGATTCCTCTAAACGGCCATGCATTCTATTACATCTGTAAACACATCCTCTGTATACCTTTATCATTATGATATTATGTTGTATTCATTCTGCCACCCTTGAATTGACCTGTGAATTCTATTTCTAGTGAGTTGCCATCAAGGACAACACATGAATCATGTGAATGGCCATCAAGGACAACACATGCATCATAATGCCAACAAAATCCCCTTTTGGACTTGATGGAAACCACTTTGGTGTTTGGTCACCACAACCTACATCAAGCTAATCACCAAGATTTTCAAAACATCAAGCTACTCTCAAAATACCAAGCTACTCTCCCCTTTTAACATCAAGGGAAAAGGGCTGACCAATGTTAAATGAAGACTTCCATATCTAAACTACTAAAGATGCTCCCCTTGAGCACATGATGAATTCTCTGAACATGCTCCCCCTGAGAACATGCCGAAATATTTGACGGATGTAAAATGAAGTACATGACTCTATGTCTCAACAGAATATGACCTTCCTATCATCAAGGACCCATACTTACATCAATCACCCAACCAAGTGGGATTATATTTGACATGATCTCAAAAGTCCATACATGACTAAAAATGACAATTATTGCATCATAGGTCTTTACATGACCTTTACATCAAATGCTATACATGATATTTATATCAAAGACCAAAAGTAGCATAATTCAACAGCAAGAATTCCAACAATGCATTATATTTTTCAAGGCTAATGCTCCCCTCGAACCTATGCTACCTGTTCTTTTTCAACAACTCATTCATCAAAGCATCTTCATCAATTAGATAAATATCGATGAGAAAAAATAACTCAATACCATATCTATAGACTACACCCATCAACACCAGATCAAGAAAAATCAAATCATAGATGTCAGAAGCATGTTAGAGGCTGAGCTTGAGTCTGTCCCACTATTTTTATATCATAGAAAAACATACGTGACTGTCTTCAAAGAAAATCGCGTATATACATGACTATACCTCATGAAACTCGTGTATAGCCAACAACCTTCTGAATTTTTACCTCTTGAGTGAACATATTGAATTAACAAAAAAATGAGGCAGAGACAACTCACAGTTTTTGTCTGAGATATTGAAATGCTTCTCGAGGAAGGGGTTTAGTAAATATATCAACAACTTGTTCTTTGGAGGGAACATACTCCAATTTAACCTTTTCCTCAAGCACTTGTTCTCGTAGAAAGTGATACTTAATAGGAATATGCTTGGTCTTGGAGTGCACAACAATATTTTTCGAAATACTAATAGCACTTGTATTATCACATAGGATGGAGATGGGTGGAGAACATTTGATTTGTATATTCTGTAATGTTTGCATCACCCAAAGAAGTTGTGTGCAACAAGATGCAACAAACACATATTCTGCTTCTGTTGTAGATAAGGAAATGGAACTTTGTTTCTTGCTGAACCAAGATACCAATCGAGGTCCCATGTAAAATGAACCTCGACTAGTGCTTTTTTGATCATCAACATTTCCAGCCCAATCCACATTTGTGTATGCATGAAGGGTAAGATCTGCATCTTTAGGATACCATAGATCAAAGTCTTGGGTTCCTTAGAGATATGTGAATATTCTCTTTACTACCTAAAGATGTGATTCCTTTGGATTGGCTTAGAAATGTCAAACAATCCCAACTGCATGCATGATATTTGGTGTGGTACCTATTAGATAAAGTAGACTGCCAATCATAGATATGTACTCTGGTTGGTTAAATGCAAGAGAATAATCATTAGAACTGAGGCTACATCCTATCATCATGGGAGTATATACATGTTTGTATTCTTCCATCCAATACTTCTTCAGAATTTTCTTGAGATATTTTGTTTGTGAGAGAAAGATGCCATCTTTTGCTTGTTGTACTTGTAGACCAAGAAAATAGGGTAGTTCCCCAAGTAAAGACATTTCAATCCTTGCTGCATAAAAGAAGCAAAGTTTTGACTCATAGGCTCTTCATTATTGCCAAAAATTATATCATCAACATAAACAACAATAATTAACAGTTTATCACCCTAAATTTTTGTGTAAAATTTTCTACCTACAGATAATTTAGTGAAACCTTGTTGTTGAATATATTTGTCAAGACAATAATACCATGCCCGTGGAGCTTGTTTTAGCCCATATAAATCCTTTTTGAGTTTTCATACAAGGTTTTCATCATTCCCAAAAATGAATCCTTTTGGTTGTTCAATATATACTTCTTCTTCTAGATCTCCATTAAGGAAAGAAAATTTTACATCCATTTGATAAACTTTGAAATTTCGAAAACTTGAAAATGCAAGAAACATTCTTATGGCTTCAAGTCTAGCTTCTGGTGCAAATGTTTCTTCAAAGTCTATACCTTCTTTTTGAGTATTAGCTTTACAAACAAGTCTAACTTTGTTTCTAATGACCTCTCCATTTTCACTCAACTTATTTTTAATATCCACATTGTCCCAATAACATTTTTATCATGAGGTCTTGGAACCAATTCCCAAGTATCATTCTTTTCAATTTGATCAAGTTCTTCATTCATGGCCTTAACCCAACATTCATCTTTACTAGCTTGATTTACATTTTGTGGTTCAATAGTGGATAATAAATCTAGATAACTAGAATATCCTATAAGTGTTCTTCTTATTTGTACCTCAGATTCCTTTTCTCCTATAATTTGAGTTTTTGGATAATTCTTTTGAACATACTTGGATGGAGCCTTTTCTTTGTCTAATGTATCTTCTTCTATTGCTTCATTAGTTTCTTCTTCTATACATTGTGCTTTGATGTGGGAAATCATTCATCATCATCATCCTCTTTTGTTGATGTTACCTTTTTGGGTCTTGTTCATGCTTCATCAATCACAACACCAATGCACTCAACAATTTTATGAAGTCTCCTATTGTAACATTTGTATCCTTTGCTTCTAGATGAGTAACCAAGAAGTATTCCTTCATCTGATCTAGCTTCAAACTTACAAATTTTTTCATCATTAATTTTGATGAAACATTTGCCTCCAAAAAATCTAAAATGATTTATAGTGGGAGGCTTACCATACCAAAATTCATACATAATTTTATCACTATTCACACAAACATGAGCCTTGTTGAGAATATTTACTGCAGTTGTGCAGCTTCACCCCAGAAGGTGTCAGGATTTCCAAACTCATCAAGCATAGCACGAGCCATTTGTCGAGCAGTTTTATTCATTCTTTCTGCCATGCCATTTTTATAAGGGGTTTTAGCTACAAAAAAATGTCTTTTTATGCCATGTTGTTCATAGAAATCAAAGAATTCATCTGATATGTACTGTCCTCCTTGGTCAGATCTGAGACATTTTATTTTTATATCTAATTCATTTTCAATTAATGCCTTGAATAATTTAAATTTATCAAATGATTCATCTTTGTGTTTCAATAGACTGATCCAACACATTCTAGAAAAGTCATCAATGAATAAGATATAGTATTGTTCTCCACGAGGTGAATTTTTCCTTACAGGTCCACACAAATCAATATGTATAATTTCAAGAGACTTACTTTCTGATCCTTATTTGGCATTGAATTGAACTCTGGTTTGCTTATAGAATTGACATGACTTACATATGGTACCTTTTGGTATGGTGATGTAGGGTAGATCACAAACAATTTTGAGCCTGCTTGATTTGCTTATTTGAGAGAAGCTTAGATGTCCCAACCTTCTATGCCATAACTAGTTTTCTTCTGCCTTGCCTAGGTAACATTGTTCTTGGCCACCTTTCAATATATACAGATTGCTTAGGGTTCTTGTTCATTTTATCATGGTTTTTCTTGTGTCAAGTTCACAAACCACACATTCTTGTGATCAAAATACCACTTCATTTCCTTGATCACATTGGATAAAACTCAACAAGTTATGCTTTAATCCATCAACATACATAACATTACTATCTTTAACTTTTTCTTTTAGAAAAACATAACCTTTACCCTTAATGATAGCATGTGAGTCATTTCTAAAAGTGACATTCTTTTATTTCTCTAAAGCAGTGTATGAAATAAGTTTATCTTTATCACCTGTCATATGTTTTGAGAATCCGCTATCAATGTACCATTGATTTTCTTGTCCTTCTGCAAACAATGTTATGCCAAAAATTTCAGACTGTAACTCCTTCCTTTTCCATGCCTTAGAATTTGTTGATATTTGCTCCTTTTGAGATATTGGCTATAATTTGCTCCTGCATTCATATTCTTCATGTCCAAAGTTATTGCAAAATGAGCATTCAATTTCATCTATAAGAGGTGAGAATATATTATAAGAGTTCTTCTTGACTCCTGTCTCATTCCTTTGTTTTCTTGATTCTCTAGTCATAATAGTTTTGTATGCAACACATTGAGCAACCTTATGACCAAAATTATGACATGAGAAACATTGTCCATTAAAGAAGAAATTTCCGTGATCATAGAATCTTCTGTGTTGTTTACCTTTTGACTGGTGTTTCTGTTGTTGTTCATCCTTGGATTGGAGTGGACGTGATTTACTTTTGGAATGCTTTTATTCTTTTGCTGAGGGCTGAAGCCTTGCTAACTGGGTTCTGCTGCATTGCTGAAGCTTTGCTAACTGGTTTTTGCTGCATTATCGAAGCTTTGTTGTCTAGTTTTTGCTGAATTTAGTAGCTTCCGGTGGTGGCTAAAGATTTTTTTGTTTGAGATGTTTCTCCAGTGTATCTAAGACCTGTCTTCATAAGAGGAGATAATTGTACTTTGATAATTTCATCTAAGGTTTCAGATCCTTTAGCAAATATAAGATTCAAAGTTTTTATTTTCTCAAGTTCGTTTCTTAGACTTACTACTTCACATTCTAACTTCTCATTATGCTTTTCCTTTTCTATGAGTTGATGCTTAAAAGTATCTACGACTACTTTGTTTTCTTCCAAGAAAATTTTGAGTTGAGTAATTTCTTCAAAGAAATCTTTTTCTTCTAATGCATCCACAAATTTATCATTAGACTTAAAAGCCATGACTAATTTAAGATCTTGATCAGATTCACCTTCTTCACTATTTGACAAGCCATCACTATCTTTATAAGTATAATAAATTCTTCTATAGTCAAAATGTCTCCTATTACCTTTTGCAGAATCCTTCCCTTTTTCATGGTTGTCTTTATGAGGACATTTAGCAGCATAATGACCAACTCTACCACAAGTAAAACATTTGAAGGGAAGATTACCTTTGAACCTTACGGTGCCCAGTTGAAGTTTATTTACAAAGTTCACCTCATCTTCTTCTTATATGTATCCTGATTCCTTGCATTCTTCCTTTTCTTTTCCTTTTGCAGATGCTTTAAATGTGGCTTCTTTGACTTTTGAGGGACCTCCTTTCCTCATTTCAAAAGAATCAGGATCCCATGAAGTTGAACAATAGTAAGAGTCTGAAAATCCTACTTCTCTTCAATGGTAGACACTTTTGACTCAAACTTAGGAGTTAGAGATTGTTAGAGTCGGTTTGGTCAGTCCTCCGTCAGAGATCAAAACTCTTTATGCATTTCATGATTAGGTGTCTTGCTCCATTCTCCTAGTTGCATTCCGCTAGGGGCATGCCATAATCTGACGGAGAAGGTCATGATAGTCATTCCCCCTCAGGTATGGCTCCTGCTGGCTCAGGACTTTTGTCAATCATCATCAAAGTCCATGACAGTCAAGGTCTGGTCCTTTAAAGGACAATGGCAATTTCGGGGTCTAAGTCTAGGAATTCATCAATTTGGTCCTTGAACATGTCCAAATTTTCCTTGAACATGTCCAAATGGAGAGAGCTAGATGGGTCATCAATTTGGTCCTTGAACATGTCCAAATGGAGAGAGCTAGATGGGTCATCAAGTATCTGGAGCAGAGAAACAAACATCTTGAGGACCAACAGACGATCATGGAGCTGCAAAGCATTCATGAAAATCGACAAGCTGCCCAGCAGAGGAGGATCGAGCTCACTACCTTGGAGCAAGAGATCAACAACGACCGTGAGTCTTGGTTAGATCGGGTCAATCTACACTTGGAGAAGCTGTTGGAGAAGGAAAACAAGGACAATACCATATTGAGGAGGATGGCTTGTCATTACAGGGCACGAAACATGAGCGCAAAGGCCCGAATAAGGAGCTTGAAGGCTCAATTAAGCAAAGCAACAAAAGAGGCAAAAGAGGCAAAAGAGCAAGGTCGGCTTCGAATCTTGGCTGAAGCTTCCTTGGCACAACATATCACTTCATAGAGGACCTCCAACCCAAATTTCAAGGAATTTGTGGAAATTTTGGTCACATGACAAATTTTTGGCACAAACACAGATTTTTTCTCTATATGCGTCGCACCGGTAGGATTGGGAGCCCCAAATGAGAAATGGTTTTCATTTTTGGATTCAGCATGAAAAATCATGACTACTGGCACACAGAGCAAGAAATTTGGAGAAGATCTTGGCCACCAAAAGGGCAAAAAACCCTCAAAAATGGCCTCACTGCCCCTATTTTGACACACAGGAAGCAGTCTTGGGAGAATGAAGATTTGGAGGGGAAAATGAGCTCCAAATTCAAAAATTCCACTAGGGTTGGAAAGTAGACTGGACAGGCTTTCTAACGAGCACACTTGGGCACATTTTGGACTCCGGAAAGTGCATCAAAACTGACCTCAAAGTGGCGCAACGCATACCGAAAAGGGTGCGACGCATATAGGAAGAAGGCCCAGAATGCCTTTGTTTCGCGAAATTTCACTTCCCAACTTTTTATAAGTGGGCCCAATCATATGCAATTCATTTTTTCAGCACCTAAGGTGGTTTTATAAGTATTTTCACTCTAGATGGTCAGTTATCCAAGTGGCAAAGGAAGGCAAAGGGCCACCCAAGCCATTTGTCATGTTTGTGGCGCTGCACATGTAGCTGCTGTTTGGCTCTCCACCTTCATTTTGTAATGATTCGAGTAACTCCCTAACCCTTGGGTGTTCTATCTCTTCATGGCACATTCTATATATTGTAGTCAAACCATTTGCAAAGGGTTGGTTGGCTTGTAACTTTCTGGGAGACTGTGGGAAAGAAACTCTGTTTCTGCATTGTATATTTTTTACAGAGGATTAATGAAAGGCAGTGGCTCTGTTTCATGAGATTCATGTGGTTGTGAGTGTAGAAAATGTGTGTCTTATGTTTCATAGCTCATTTCATATTCATTTCCATTGAAATTTTCTAAGTTAGCTAAGGTAGAACTGAGTTTTATTGCTCTGCCTGTGGGAAAATTTCATGTTTAGTGTTCATTCTTCTATTGAAAAGGATTCATGTTGTCCATGCCCTTTTCACCCTCTTAATCAATATCTCCATTCCGCACCATCTTAAAAGGGATTGCTAGGCTTTCCGTCTATCTTGCCTCACGAAGTAATCCGTGCCTTTGTATTAAGTTCTCTGTTCATTGAGGTCCATTGGTCCCATACCATCCCAGAAACAGAATCCTTCATAAAAATTGCTTCTTGTATTCATATTCACTTACTAGCCTAAGATAAATAGTTCACTATAAGTCATCTCAAGCCTTTTCGTTCATTTATTCATTGAGTGTGACTCGGAGAGATCCCTCTCCTGTTCTGGTAGGGCTAGCTACCAGACTGAGTGTGGTTTGTGGTTACCCTGAATTTTGCCTTCCTTCAGCCTAAGGCAGATTTAGGTGCTAACATAGTGGCGACCATACTGGGGACAAATCAAATCCCTTTGCTTCTTAATAATTCTAAGCTTCTGGATGATAAGTTTAGGATTTGATAGGCTGAGTAAAGTAGGTTGTGTCCGTTGATTTTTCTTAATAGCACGCTGGCTTCTCGAAGATACACCAGAGCTAATCCAGATCCTGACCCCCCCCTCATCTACAAAAATCCCAATTTGATTTCAAGAAATCGTCGTTAAGAAAGCTCTGTATCGCCCGTGCTCAAATCTCATTCATGTTCAGACATTTTTGAGTATATTGAAGAGCTAGAGTTTGACAAGAAGTTTGAATTATCGTTGTTTGAAACCAAGTCCGAAAGAGCGGTTGACTATATTCTCCACAATCCACAGTTTCTTGTAGAATTGGAGACGGAAAGGGCTAACCGGTCTATTGATAACTACATAATAGCTCAGCTTCAAACTCCAATTTCTAGCCCCTTAAAAATTGTGCACACTCCTCCAACACCTCTGAGGACAAATCCGCCAAGAGTGATGGCTACCCGTTTTGCACCGCTTGTTTTGCCTCAAATTTTAGATGATATGCCCGCTGATTACCAAAGAGAAATCCCATTCTTTGATGGCACTCCTAATGGCATTACTACGCAGCAACATCTGGACAGAATGGTAGACTTCTATGAACTTCATGAGATAGATGCGGAGAACGTGGCAATGAGACTTTTTGTACAAACATTTGCAGGTGAAGTAAGGAAATGGTTCAGAGGTTTACCGGCTGCACATATCACTACCTTGGAAGACCTACAAAGGAAATTCTTAAACTGCTGGGAAGTGAAAAAGAACCCTCTTCAAATTATGTCCGAATATGAGCAAATCAAGAGAAACGCTAGTGAGTTGGTCCAAGATTATTGCATTAGATTCGATACAGTGTATAATGAAATTCCAGATAATCTAAGGCCACCCGTGGGACTAGCCATGTTGAAGTTCCCAGATGGTTTTGATGCTGATATGGCTTATCAATTGAGAGAAAGAGAACTAGCTACAATGGAAGACATGCAGAAGATAGGAGTCAGCGTTGAAGCAAATCTGCTGACCAAGAGAGCTAGAGCAAAGGTAGAAAAGAAGATCACTGCAAAGGAAGAATCTTCCTTGGTAGAGCAGCTACTTCGGAAGGTAGAGAAGATGCTAAAAAGAGTGAAACTTGACAAATCAGAGCCACAAGTTAGAAATCCTAGCTTCCGTGGCCAACAACAACCACAATATAGAATAAGACAGAGAGATCAGCGAGCTCAAGAGCCGATTGCACAACAACCAATACAAACACCTTTGCAGCAAAATTTTGTGCATGGACCAGAATCAGATGAAGACGGGAATGTAGTAGGCGAAGAAAATCATCTATTTACTCTAGATTATTTGCCTACTTATCTCACTGAAGAGGAGGAGTATGCAGAGAATTCAACTGCACACAAAGATGGAGATTTCATTCTACCAAGCAACATCGTCTTGGAGGAGCAATCAGATGAATACCAAAGAGGCTACATGAATGCTTTGTCTGCCCAACAACAATGATATTCACTTAGAAACAGGGATGTGCCGGTTAGACCCATTCAAAAAAATAAGGATGTTGGAGCCCCAAAGAATGATTCAGCAGGTACACAAAGAAAAGGAAAGGAGGTGGTTGAAATGGAGAGCAGCAAATCAACATCAGCAGAACCACCACATTAGCAAGTTACATCGAAAGAAAGGGGGAGGAAAGAAATCTCAGTCAAAGAGGTAGAAAGGGTTCCCACTTCCAATTTAGAGAATGAGATTTCCAAGCTAAAAATATCCATCCCTTTGACTGAAATATTGCAGAACAACAGTTATAAAGGACAAGTATCTAAAATGTTAAATTTGGACCCAATGTCCGACATGGTGAATGTTGAAGATGATCAACCTGAAATGATTTTTGGGCCAACATCAAATGGTGAATCTCATGATAGCGATGTGCCACCTTTTTACATCAGTTTAAGGTTGCATGATTTTGTGTTACATAACGCCATGTTCGATTCCGGAGCCTCTCACAATCTCATGCCCAAGGAAATCATGGACAAGCTTGGTCTGGACATCATGATCTCTATTCGTTCGACTCCAGTAGAGTAAGATGTATAGGTCTCATCAAAGGATTGGTTGTGAGTTTGGATCAGCTCCCCATGAAGAACGTTTTGATGGATATTGTGGTGGCAGACATTCCTCCAAGGTTTGGCATGCTTCTTTCCAGGTCTTGGGTAGCGAAACTAAAAGGGACACTACAACTAGATTTCTCCTATGCAACGATTCCAGTATTTGGACAAATGAGGAAATTATATCGGGAACAAAAAATGAAGTACATGATCACCAACAAGGAGAAACCAATAAATCATCCTATTAAATATGTACATACAGATCTAGAGTCTTTTGTTTTATATTCAAATAGTTTAAATGATATAGATAGTCAGTTGGTAGAAGTAGATGATATTCTGGAAATAACAAAAAATTTCAGAGAAGTTTTGAAGAAAGAGGAACAAGAACGGCAGAACACCGTTGGGCAATCAGCTGAAAGCAATGGACAGCAAGCAGGCAAGGCACAACAAACAGATTTCTAGCACTTGCAAGAGGAGGAAGAAGGTTTGTGGACCATGGATTTCGATGGAGCAGTGGGAAATGATGGCACTGGAATAGGAATTTGGGTACGCAGTCCTTTCTCCTCCCCAAACAAGGTCCCTAGTAATGTATGGGTATGCTCTTACAAGTTGGCTTTTGAATCTTCAAATAATGAAGCTGAGTATGAAGCTCTGATTGTTGGCCTAAAGATTCTAAGAAATCTGAACGCTAAAAGGATTTCAGTATATGGCCACTCCAAATTGGTTATCAAGCAGGTCAGAGATGAATATCAAGCAAAGCATCATAGGATGCGGGCCTACCATAACGCAGTCCTAGACATTTTGAAATTATTTTCAGAATACACCTTGACATGTGTGTAGAAATTTTGAATAATTTAACACATATTCAACAGAGATTATCCTGATCATGTACTATTGCGGAAAACATACACAATACATAAGCTCCTCTACGTTGATCATCAATATAGCAGCATCAATAACAATAAAACATCAAGAGCATTCACACATTAACACAGTATGTATCCCGGGGAAAGCATCTCGCTAAAAACCCCAACTATCTGTATATTAATGATTGAGTCATGTAACATTACAAAGTACAATGATTATCACAAGCAATCCAGTACCAGCTCCACCTGTTACACACAATACAACTCAGATCTGAATCAATCACTGGCTCAAATCTCTTCCGCTGCTTGCCTGCCTCCGCTGCTCAATACCTGTACAAGATCTGGTGATAATACCAAGGCAGCCACATCTTTCCTTGGCTAAATCACATGAGAACAAGCTACAATGTGGGAAAACTCATTGGCATACTCAATCCCCTGATTTGTGCAAGATCTGGTGCACAACTATAGTCACAACTGATAGCAATCTGATTCTCTAACACATGTCCCTGCTGAACTGAACATGCACTGACATGTAACTGAGTTAAATGATGTATTCATTAGTTGTATTATGAGTTAATACCTTGTGAATTAATTAATAACTAATTCACCCAACTCATCTCTAGTCTATTCGCCAGTTAGACTAAATACAACCAGTTTAACAAAGCTAAAATGAACACAACTCCATCAACTGCACCTCCAGTCCACTAAACTCAACTCACTTGAGTTCTAACTGAAGTCCTGCATGCAAATATTAGTCATCCCATAGGTAACCACGTATTTCCTTCTGGGATCTGCATGTACCACATCCGTAGCTCATCCTGAAGTGCTCCAAGAGAATAAGACAAAGTTTATAGTCTAAATATTATTATGAGCTAATAATATTTGACTGTTCTATATTTAGACTGAGCAGTCACTCCGCTGTGGTGTCACTCCGCTGTGGTCTAAAAATAGAAGTCCATCTATTTTTCCAACTTGATCAATCATCCATAAACAGCAACCTGCAATCCATAGACATGATCCATATGTCTAAAAATAGACATAGTCTAAAAATAGACTTGCGCCAAAAATAGCCTGCGGGCCCACTTAGTGAAGGCGACTCCTTTCCACTAAGCTCCATCATCTTGTTGCATCTTCAACAAGCATTTCTTGTTGCACACTTTTCAACATGTGGCTCTTCCCGGAAGCTGTAATATTGGAGCATACAATAGACCAGAGAGGCATGGATATGAAAAGATTTCCATACCCTAGGTTTCCTACTAATTTGCAACCTTAGTTGATGACATTATTGACTACATGTAATGGTCAAAGTGTTGTCGAAGAAACAATTTTTGGAGGATGCATGAGACATGATGAAGAACTAGAGAATCTTGGAGCTCACTTTGAAAGTTCATAAAATTATTTTGTCAGTCCTTCAACACCTTATCCAGAAGTGGGGATGTTAAACTGTTGCATCAGGTGAATTGATGTTGTTTACCTACAATTCTCAGTGGAAAGATATTCTTAACTGTCAAATTTGGACGTTGAAAGAAACTTCGGATACTGCTGGAGATGTCCATGTTGCTATAGGAAGTCCGAGAATATTCCGTCTAAGGTATGGTTGGATCTCTAGTCCTGTTTTGCAAATTTCAAATGAAGAACCTTGTCAGCAACATGCTTCTAGATTATCTCAAATGAACATGCCTCAAACGTGCTTGTAGTGTCAAAGAAAGGAGTTTGTTAAAGTTCACAAATTAGATAGTGAAAGAATCCAATACAAGCCTAATCGGTTACAAAGAGTTGGAGTTGTTGAACGACTATTCTACTGGTGAAAGCTAGATTTGGATTTGAATCGTGTTGAAGAGTCTTTAACTTCAAAGGGGGATTGCAGCTTTATATTATGGTTTGATGTCGCAACGTAGGTGAGATCATTGTAAATTGAAAGAAATTTATAGAGACCTACAAGTTCATATTGATATTTTTGGAGGATCGAGGGGAGGTCTGATCTAAGAGTATCTCCATACCTGAAGAACTTTACTTTGTGCATTATAAAGAAATTTGATGATAGGTGAAAAATATTGGAATAAGATAATAAATGGGATTAATAATTTTACACCTTATTTCATTTAAAATTGTAAAGTGGATAATTTTGTAACTGAGTGGAAAATGACTCACAAAATATTTACTTATTTCTGTTTGAGAAAATTAGTTTTATGTGAGAACTGACCTCACAAACAATTTACTATTTTTCAATGAGAGGTTGAGGGCCCTTGGCATGGTTGAGATCCTTGAAGTTTGGATTTAACCTTTTGTTTTTCTTTGAGTAAGTTTTAGAACCTAGAACCATGGATCATGTTTATCCTTAAAATGTCTTAAGATCCTACTATTGTGGATATGGGGAGTTATGTCTTTTTTTGGGGGGGGAGGGGGGAAGTATATAAATTCCTTATGTGAGATTTTTGTGGGGGAGAAAGCTTTGGAGAAGTTTTGTGGGAGATTTTGGAGGAGCTTTGTAAGATCTTAAAGCCTTGTATTGAGATAAGATCCCTTCTGGTGCTGAGGAAATGTCTTTTAAGTGAGTGCCTTTGGCCCTTTTGTAAGAAGGTAGCTCTTTAAGGAGCATGATCCACATATGGTGTGAGATGTTTCAACCCATTGTAATAAGGAAAATGCCTCGAAAATAATAAAGTGTTTCGTAGTTCCAAACGAATCCAGAGACGTAGCCCCTTCCCTAGGGTGAACTCCATTATCATATAGATGTTATGATTATTCATTGTTGTTTGTGTTTCTTGTTTCTTTGATGTTTGACTTCTTTGAATAATGGTGATGTGATGGTAAATCATTATCTAAAAAAATGTGTTTCTCATGTCCACAAGCAAAATCATGTGAGTAAGAGGTCTTGCAATGAGAATTTTTGTTTAAGTGTTAGCAAAAATTACTCGGATCATAGAATAATGCTCAACAAGTGCTACATTGGAGAAATAGGAAAATCAAATCAGACTTAAGGAACATGTTGCATATATCAATAAATGAAGAATTAGATCTTCAGCACTTGTCGAGCATTATTCTAAGGCCAACCACCATGTTTGCCTCGAAGACGTCGAAATAATCTCCAAGAAAACCATTATCATAAAAGAGAGATGCATGAGGCTCTTGAAATCTTGGAACATTCCAATAATCTCATCAAAGACCTGTTAGATGATCCAAAAATAAAATGTTATCATAGGTTATAAAGTTGGAATAAAATAATTATTAATTTAAGATATTAAATTAATAATTATTATTCTAGAATATTTAATTATTTAATGGAGACATTTAGAATTAGTATATTGTTGTAACAAGATATGACTCTCCAAATGTGTCGTATCTTAGGCTCTATTTTAGGAGATTTATTACTTAGTTGTTTTGAATAGCATTTATTGTAATTGGACACTTGTTATTTAATAAGTGATCCATAATTAGAGGTAGTTAGGACATTGAGCTTATAAATAGCTCATTGCAAGAGTGTTTTATTGTTCGGGTGTAAACTCTTGCAAAATCAATATGTAATTGTTTTTTTTCTGATTAATAAAATTACGTGTTTGAGGACACTTCTGCCATTATTGTGGTATCAGAGCTTCAGTAATGTTTCAGTGGATGTGAGGAGAAGATTCCAGCTCTAGAAGTTTTTGGAAAACTCCATTGAAATGATCAGCAAATGATTGTTGGTTGAGATCTTGCTGCATAGCTGCGCCCAGCAAATGCTACCATATCGCCATCCTGTTCCGGGCTAAAGGAACCGGCTGTGGTATTGATGGTGGGAAGTGTGAGGCACCAGGTTTGAAACGGGAGCCAATAATATCTCAGTTTTTCTAATGGTGATACGTCTAATGACTTCATTGAGGAAGAATTTGTGGATCTGTAAAGACAAATCGATGGTTTTATTTGCAATGAACGTTGAAATCGATCATGAGATCTGCAGCTAGAGAGGATCAACAATGTTAGCGATGGTTCTTCTCAGGCAGTGCTAGTGGATCTCGAATATGGGATCCATGTAGTCAATTTGTTTACTTTTGGAAAGTATAGATCTACAGTCTCTCCTGTTTTTGTCTACGACCAGTTGTGGCAATGTGATTGGATATCAGGATTTTAAAAGAAGAAAGTCTTTGTATTCCAATATCGCGGAGGAAGTATTTCTGATCTATCACGAATGATATAATGTTGCGAATAGATTCTTTATAGCCAGTGTTGCTTTAATCGAAAACTTCATAGATCGAATATAAGGAATCATTTTTTACTTTGATGTAAATAAAATAAATGTGGATGGTGTGTCGTCCATAAGAGGTTATGGTCTGTCATTGTCATCATTTTCTATTTGTTCTTGATGTCTTAGTTTCATTCTTCTTTGAAACAGCATATCTCGTCATAATTTTCCGATTCTGATAGTGTGAGAGCTAACCAACATAACAGCCAACCAGCATAGCCAGCTAGCGTCAGCCAGTCAAGATCTAGCCTGAAGGACAACTAAAAAAAAACCATCATTTGACAGTGTTTGTTTTTAAGTAAGTTTAAAGGTGAATCCGAAAAGTGAAAAGTCTTTGCTAGAGAGATAAGGAATATATATATATTGTATGTAATGTTTTATTGGGGTAATAAGGATTTTGTAATATTTGTGGAGTAATAAGGTTATTCACAATTTTGTTTTTGGAGCAATAAGGAGATTTTTCTTTGTAATTTGTTTCTGTAGAGATAAGTGTGACTCAAAGTAATTTTACTTTGAGGGGGGGAACATTATTTACCCAATTTTGCAAGAGCATCATTGTAAAAGTCAAATTTTGAAAGTCACATTGTGAATATTTGAGAAATTGACTAGAGCCAAGTGCAAAGCTCAATCATTTTTCTCTTGTTTCAACAACTATACGAGGGTCAAGGCCAAGCCCCGATAGATCGTTTTTTGCATAGTGTGTTTCATGTTGTGTTGCCCATCTTGATATTTTTTCTGAGCCTGATTCTTGGTGTGAAGATTCAACACTACAATGTCAAAGTTGATTAATTTGTTTTTTGATTCCAATAAACTTGAAGGTACAAAATATTATAAAACATGGCAACGCCTCATCGAAAGCACTCTCATTTATAATGAACTATGGTAGGGTATATGTGATGGTGATATTAAGCCAAATAAACCCACAGATGCAACTGCACTAGCAAAATGGGAATTTAAGAATGTCAAAGCATTAGCACTCATTAGATCTTCTGTCAATGATGAAATGTATGTCCATATAGAAAATGCTACAGATGCATGGTCTACTTTGAAAACTTTTAAAGACTTCTTTGATACTCATCCTGAATCAAAGAAAGTTGATCTAAAATTAAAATTGTTGCAACAAAAATTGACTGAAAGAGGTGATGTTCTTGAATATATCTCAAGACTTAAGAATATTAGGCAGGAAATCATTAATGTTGGGTTTCCAATAGTAGATGATAGTTTTATGGTCACAATTTTAATTGTTGGACTTCCTTCTTCCTACACACATTTTTTGGAGACTCTACAATTAACTAGAAAGTTAGAGAAAGTAAAGTTTCATGAGCTCTGCGAAATGTTGACCCAACATGATAAAACCTTTGGGAAGAAAAAGAAAGTTGGTGAAGATGTATTTTTCAAAGAGGCCAGCACTAGTAAATCATCGACTGACAGTTCTAGAA
>APFE030891061.1:0-11588 GCA_000404065.3 Pinus taeda
AGTCTTGTAAATGAAGAGCTGAAGCAATATTTTCGACCTGAGTTCCTGAATCGACTAGATGAGATGATTGTGTTTAGACAGCTCACAAAGACAGAGGTGAAGGAGATTGCAGATATAATGCTGAAAGAGGTCTTTGAACGTCTTAAAACAAAAGAAATTGGTCATCAAGTAACAGAGCGGTTCACAGACCGAGTTGTAGATGAAGGTTATAGTCCCAGCTATGATGCAATGCAGGGACTGGAGAAGAAAATGGTAAGAAAACCATATGCTGGTGTGGGAGCTGGGGCAGGGGCTGGAGCAGCACTTGGAATGCTGACTGGATTTACAGCACCAATTACCATGCCTGTCATGGCAACCTTTGCTGCTCGTTTAGGCACTACTCCAGGACAATCTATGGTTGACAATGCTGACTCACTTTCATACAGTGATTCAGAATGTGGGCAACATAAAGACACAGAGCATGCATTAGCTATATCAAGATCTACATATGTTACGTTTTCTGGTGGAAAGTTTATAAACAAACTCACTTTTGTATGGTCTGAACAGAGAACTCAGTGGAATAAGAATTATCACATTTCAGTACGGCGCGCAAATTGTCCAAATGGATACATTTCAGTCGGAGATATCATTTGGCGTTCTTTTAATCCACCTGTTAGCGTTATGGTGTATCCAAACAAGTCCTCGGGCAATTAATGGAGACCATGTTCTCCGACCTTATGATGAATATCGAGCTGAAGGCCAGGTTCTGCTACAACTTGCTGAGTGTGGTGCCTCATTTGGTCAAATAGACATTTTCAAAGTTCGTGGAAAGTTTGCCTTATCAGATGCATATGAAGACCATTTTAACCTACCAAAGGGAAGAACTGTTATAATTACCAATCGTCGAGTCATGCTGCTGCAACATCCAACACAAACAAGTGTCCAGAGAAAAATAGATCAATCAAAAGATCCTTCTACAGTATTATGGGATATAACATGGGCTGATCTCTCAAAAGTAGAACCAAGGCATGGGAAAAAGGATCCTCCAGGTTCCCTACCTTCACAATTGGTTGTTCACTTACGGACTTCACCTCAAGACTCTAGAATATTTGATTCCAAGGAAACAACCCGTGTGATCAAGTGCCATCGTGAAACTCGATAGGCAGAAGAAATATGTTCTGCCATTCAGCAAGCTATGATCACTTATGGGCCCAATTTTTCATCAATTCAATTACGCACATCACTCAGGAAATCACCATTCATCAGCAAAATCATTTCAGGCAAAATAAAGCAATACGCACATCACTCAGGCAATCACCATTCATCAGCAAGCAGACTCAGGAAAAATAAAGCAATACGCACATCACTCAGGCAATCACCATTCAACAGCAAAATAATCTCAGGCAATAAAAAATGATGCGCACAGCAAAATCAATCACAAGGTAAAAAAATGAAATGCGCACATACAGCAAAATCATCACAAGAAAAATAAAATGATGCGCACATCACACAGGCAATCACTGTTGGTGTAAGCGGGCAATCTGGAAGCCTGCTCTGTTTTTAAAGAGATCTGGAGGTGTTGTGTCACAGCCAGATAAACCAAACCAATACACCTGGACGTTGTATTGAATGAGCACAGGAGATAAGTCAGGGGCGATTGAACAGCTGAAGTAGTTTGGCAGGAAAGTAAATGCCCGATACGACAACAAAGCAACTTCAGCAAACCGACAAAGAGGCCATATAAAAGCAGCAGAACCGCCTGAAGGATGCGGACCAGAGTATTCAAAGCACAGCACTTAGTCACATAACCAAAACTGCCAGCTGCCTTAGCACATCTCTGTTCAGATATATATGCATTAATTCCCAGCCTAGCGATGAGTTAAAAGCATTAATTCTTAGATATTTTTCAGATATGATCGGGAGATATTTTGTTTAATATTTTTCCTGTGACACCTGTTCAAAGGAATGCTATAATTCCTTCACTATATAAACCACCCCATAGTCAGTCTAAAGGGGGAGAAAAAAAGTAAGAATTGGTCGATGAACTCTGATAGAGATTAGTCCTGTATATCCAGTGTGATTCATTAATCAAAGACTGCGGGAGTTTTCCTTGGAAATGGACTGTGTGCTGTGTCTTGGTGTTTAGAGGGGCTTTACGGAATTCCGAGGTTGTCTCATAAATCAATAAGTGCCTCTCATCTCTGTTTTTTCTTTATGTTTTACGCTCAAAATATGTTCATATCGCCATCTAAGTAGCAGCTAGAAAGATTAGTATAGAATTTGCTGTACCTCACTCTATGCTCAAGGTCTGCTATTTTTTCTATGTTTTCCTCTGAACTGGTATTGAATGTTGATTTCCCTCGGCCTCTTATCTCGGTGAATCCGCCCATGTTCTAGCATCTATACAAGAAATTTGTTTTCAGCTACTAGACAGAGCTTTTCACTATCATGCTGATATGCTAAATAATGATTTTGTTTGTATACTCCTCATCTCCTTAAGGCTTCCAATCCAGCTGGTTTGAGCTGCAATATTGAAAGTTTGTTGGCTGAGAGATCAAAGATCATTTAAAGGATCAGATAATGGGTTGTCCACTGCGCTTTCTTTTTTTGAAAAAATACTGAAGGGTAATCAAAAAATTCTCATGCTCTCGTATGGACTAATAAAAAATCTTTGTCTATATAAAATCAGTTCTCATATATTACTTTCATTATCACTATTTTACGATTGCAGAAATGGAATACTAATCAATCAACTGGCCTTGTAACCATTTACACTAAGTCTTTCTTTTTTGCAAATTGACCAAGAACTTTAATATGAATACCTCACGGAGCATATTAACTCTTTGTCACCCATGAGCGATTATTATTTAGGAAAACTTAATTGTCCCTAGATAAAATCTACTTCCAAGTGCAAAAAAAGGAGGATTAATCAACAGTTAGCCCTACAACAATTTACACTAAGTTCTTTTTATTTTTGCAATTTGACTGAGAGCTTTAATATGAATACCTCACGGAGCATATTAACTCTTTGTCACCCATGAGCGATTATTATTTAGGAAATCTTAATTGTCCCTAGATAAACTCTATTTTTCGATTGCAGAAAGGAGGACTAAACTACAATTGGCCTTACAACAATTTACACAGTTTTTTGCAAGCGTACTATATGTTTCATTCTGACTTAAAGCTTTACTATGAATACCTCAGGGAGCATATTAGTTTTTTGTCACCCACGTATGATTGTTATTTAGGAAAATCTTAAATTGTTCCTAGGTAGAATCTATCCACCTCACCTCGGTCAGCCGGATCAAAGATATCTTAGTTGCCTTCCATCCCTGGCCTCCACTTCATCTCTTTCAAAAAACCCAAAAAAATTGTTTCATGAGCAGCTATATGCTCCGTATCCCCCTCATAACCAAGAAAAACACACCAGCAGTCCCGCTCCTCTGACTCCATGCCCAATGGTTTGAAATTCATCACTCGATGCACTGCCTCTCTGCTTGAGACCATTCTCTCCTCACCAAAAAACAAAACCCTTTGTACTCAATAGCTAGCCTAAGATCATTCCCTAAAAACAAAGCTAAAATCCCAAAGAGAGAGCCCTCTCTGACTGCTGGTAGGCTAGGACCGGCAGTCCAAAACCTGGTCTGTGGTTACCTCGGCCGTATCCCTGAAGGAGCCAAGGGACAACCTGAGCGATAACATAATGGCGACTCCACTGGGGAACCTTTTGAGATAACTTCAACTATCAGATTGGAAGCTGGCTCCCAAAAAGCATTCACGTATTACAAGGTCGAATCCGGACCCAAAGCCCCTGACTACTTCTGAAAATCCAAATTTAATCCCTAGAAACCTCAGGAAGATAGAGCAAAGAGAAAATTTAGCTGATTCTAGTCCTGAGAAAGTTCAGCCAAGCAGCGGTTCAACCCCTGTCAAAGTTCTTTTTCACTCATCCCCTGTTTTCCCTACTTCATCATCTACCTCGACATCCACCTCATCCACACCGCCGTTCACTGCACATACTACAACTACAACTCCCATAATCACAGTTGTTCCAACTGTTCCATTCATCCCTGCAGTTCCACTCGTCCCTGTAAATATGGCTAATAGATATGCCCGTTTGCAGCTGCCTGGAAACCCTGGGGCCATGCCTCAGGACTACCAGACTAAGATAACTTATTTTGATGGCACCAGTGCCTGCACGGCCCTTCAGCATACAAAGAAATTGCAAGATTACTTTGAGAGCTATGAAATTGACAATGATACTGTAAGGATGAGGATTTTTGTCCAAAGTTTGACAGGTGATGTCAGGCCGTGGTTTAGAGCGCTTCCAGCCAATTCCATAGCAAATCCGGAAGCCTTATACCACACATTTATCAATAGGTGGGAGAAGAAGAAAGACCCATTGCACATATTGTCCGAATACGACACTATTAAAAGAGGCCCTCAGGAGGCTGTCTTAGACTACTGTGCAAGGTTTAACAATGTCTACAATGCAATCCCACAGAACCTTAGGCCTCCACCTGATCTTGCTCTATATAAATTCCCCGATGGCTTCGACTCTGACATGGCTTATCAGTTAAGAGAACGAGCCCCTCAGAACCTGGCAGAGATGCAAGACATTGCTGTGAGCGTAGAGGCAAACTTAATTGCCAAGAGAAATAGAGCTAGAACCGAAAGAAGAACCACCTTTAAAGATGAACCTTCAGCCCTAGACCAAAAACTCGATGCTATTCTCAGTGGCATGCACAGACTAGGAGATAGAATAGAAACCGTTGAGAGAAAGGCTACGTGGGATGCCCCACAAGCCAACACTATGAGAAACCCTAATTTTAGGAAGACTCACAACCCAAACGCCGGATGATCCAGCCCAAATCATGATATAAGACCTCCGTTCCAAGAGAACTACACAGAGGCATTGACATCTAGCGAGCCATTAGAAGATACTCACATAAACTGGGTGGGCTCAAAGAGTGAACAGCAGGTTTTCTTAACACAAGAAGACTCCCATCTTATCCAACAAAACCAAGCTGATCTAGACTTTAGTGAATTTCAGACTCAAACCAGAGAATCTTTTGACTTCAAACAAGGCTACGACTCTGCTGTGTATGAGGTGCACAAGCAATACAAGCTAAGGACTAGAACAATTGATGTGCCCGAGTCAGTCAAACAAAAGCAAACAAAGCAGCCCAAGAAGATTAAAAGCTCGATTGTTATTACAGAGCCAGTTGATGACACGATCCCAAAACTGCAGGAACTAACCATGGAAGACATAACAGACATGCAGTCTGCTAATGACCAGCCTTTGCTATCTTCCCCGACAAAAGAAAATTTGAATAGCACTCTGCAAAACCTTCCCAAAACAGAGATACCACAAAGCAGCACTCACCACAACACTGATAGTCAGGAGGAAATCATAGAAAATACACTTGAAAGGGGGAAATCAGCTACCACCAACACAAAGACTCCATTGGAGAAACCATTTAGCTTAGAAGCAGAAATAAGCAAACTAAAAATTTCCATCCCCCTCTCTGAGCTTGCCAAACACAATGTGTATAGGCAACAAATCCAAAAAACACTTCAAATGCCAAAGACCAAAGATGATGTCAATATTTTAGATGATACACCTGAGCTGTTATTCGGTCCTAAGGTTAACAGAAAACCAGCATATGGAACTGTTCTGCCCTTTTACGTGAGCTTGCATATACACGATAAAGTCTTGCACAATGCTATGTTTGATTCAGGGGCCTCACACAATCTTATGCCCAAAGCAGTAATGGAAAAGCTGAACCTTGATATCACGAGACCATACAAAGACCTATTCTCCTTCGATTCCAGTCAGGTCAAGTGTCTAGGTTTAATCAAAGATCTATGTGTGTCTTTAGTCCAGTATCCCAACAAAACAATTCTGATGGACGTGGTGGTCGCCGACATTCCACCAAAGTATGGGATGCTCTTGTCAAGATCTTGGGGAGCAAAGCTCCAAGGATCCCTTCAATTAGACCTCTCTTATGCCACTATCTCAGTCTTTGGGCAACCAAAGAGATTGTATAGAGAAACGTTGATGAAGTATGTGGTGAGTAGTGAGGAAAAACCCCAAAACTTTCCCATTTACTCAATCCATTCTGACATGGATTCATTTATTCTGTTCAATGACGATAGTTCCCCAACCGATGACAAGCCTTTGGATTTAGAACAAGAAGCAGGCATAACTGAGGAATCAGTTACCCTTACCCAGCAAACCCTAATCTCTGAAGAGGCTCCTGAAACAGGAAATTCAAAAACGCTCGCTCCAATGATAATTTCAACTCCCAATTCTAGTTAAGACCAAGAAATCCTATGGTATTTGGAGTTTGACGGTTCAGTAAATAAACTAGGAGCAGGGGCAGGGGTGTGGATCCATAACAGCCAAAACGACCATGCAGAAGGTCATGCCTATAGATTGAATTTCAAATGCACCAACAACATGGAAGAATATGAGGCCCTCCTTTTAGGCCTTAAACTCATTAAAGCTCTTAGGGCCACAAAAATTTCCGTTCTAGGTGACTCCGACCTAATAATCCAACAAATGAAAGGCAACTTTGTCACCAATGACAACAAGCTGAGAGCTTATAGGACCGCTGCCACAGAAGTACTCAATTACTTCACTGAATCTAAGCTTGCCAAGATATCGAGAAGCCATAACATCCATGCTCACAGTCTAGCCACTTTCGCTAGCACTTGCAAGCTCCCTTTTCGGCCCAATCACCACTTCACTGCTGAGGTAAAGCATAGGCCTGCTGTCCCTAACAATATTAAAGATTGGCAAATCTTTGAGGACGATGCACAAATTAACAATTTTTTGACTATGCAGCAAGAATTTTCAAAATTAAACATCGACATGGATACCATGGGTGACCAACCACAAATGACTACCCAAAATCAGCAAACCCTAACAGCTGAAGAGGCTATAAAAATGCTATGCCCAACCAACTTTGATGTCAAAGACATGCAAGAGCTCAGGCAGATACACTTAGGAGAAATAGCTGAAACAGAGGCTGAAGTCATTGATTTAAAAGACAATTTCTTACCTGCTTCACCCCATTAGAAGACATCTTTGATGCAAATGATGTCCCCAAAAAACCAAAAATGCAACCTCAAAATACTGCAATTGAAGAATATAATATTGGAACCGCAGACAAGCCCAAAATGATCAAAATGTCCAAATCTTTGCCACCTGATCAAAAACCAAAGTATATTGACCTGTTTAAAGAGTTCCAAGATGTATTCGCTTGGAGTTATGAGGACTTGAAGTCCTATGACACCTCGGTTATTCAACATACCATCCCTCTAAAACCAAATCAAAAGCCCTTCAAACAAAAACTAAGGAGAATCAACCCAGTCCTTCTCCCTTTGATCGAAAAGGAAGTGAAAAGAATGTTTGAGGCTGGCATTATAGCACCCATTAGATTTTTGAAATGGGTATCCAATCTTGTTCGCACAAGAAAGAAGACAGGTGAGATCAGGCTTTGTGTAGACTTAAGGAATCTGAACCAAGTCTCCCTTAAAGACCACTACCCATTGCCCAAAATGGATCACATTCTCCAAAGGGTAGTGGGGTCATCCAGAATTTCTTTGCTAGATGGCTTTTCAGGTTTCAACCAAATACTTGTTCACCCAGATGACCAAGACAAAAAAGCCTTTACAACACCATGGGGAACATTTAAATATGTAAAGATGCCATTCGGACTAAAGAATGCAGGTGCTACCTTTCAACGGGCCATGGACATTGCATTTGCCAGGGAAATCCATGATTTCTTGGTTATCTATCTCGACGATCTAACCCCTTTCTCCAAATCTGACCAAGAACACCTTAAACACCTTAGGCAAGTATTCATGACATGTAGAAAATATGGCATTTCTTTAAACCCCAAGAAGTCCCTCTTCGGCCTTGAGGAAGGCAAGCTTCTAGGCCATATTATTTCAAAGGATGGCATCAGAATTGATCCAGAAAGAATCCAAGCCATTTTGCAAATCCCTTATCCGAGAAACATCAAAGAGTTGCAGGCATTCCTTGGAAAAATCAATTTCCTAAGGAGATTTATCCCAAACATAGCTGAGCTATTAAGACCGTTAAGCAACATGTTGAAGAAAGATTCCAAAGTGAAATGGACTCTAGAGGCCAAGCAAGCATTTGAAAGTATTAAAATTGCACTGACCCAAACTCCGGTCCTCACAAGCCCCCAGTTTGATAAAGATTTTATCATCTTTTCTTTTGCTTCAGAGCACATGATAGCTGTTGTCCTTCTGCAAAAGGATGACCAAGGAAATGAAAAACCAATTGCATTCTTTAGCAGAGCCCTTAGAGATGCCCCTTTAAAGTACCAAATCATGGAAAAACAGGCCTATGCTCTCGTTAAGGCAATCAAGGATTTTCGAGTTTACATCTTATATTCACATGTGATCGCCTATGTCCCACATGCTGTCGTAAAAGACATATTAACTCAAGAGGGACTAGAAGGCAAAAGAGGAAAGTGGATTGCTAATATCCTGGAGTATGACATTGAAATAAAACCCACTAAGCTCATAAAGGGACAACGTTTAGCCAAACTGCTATCTGAAACCAATTTACAAGCCTTAGACATTAATCAGCTGGACAATGAACAAGAGCTGGCGACTCCACAGATCAGTGAAACCTTTTTGCAATCCCCATGGTACGCTGATATTTGTTACACATTGTTAAACTTGTGTGCTCCTCCAGGATTGTCCAAGACTAAAAAGAGATTTTTACAAATGAAGGTGTCAAAGTTTTGTGTCATAGATAGTGCTTTGTTTTGGAAAAACCATGAAGGAATATTGTTGAATTGTTTAAATGTCAATGAAACTGACCATGTTATGAAGGAGTTCCATGCAGGGGACTGTGGAGGGCATTTATATTGGAAGTCCACTGCTGACAAGATCTTAAGGGCGGGTTTCTATTGGCCCTCTTTGTTTGCAGATGTGAAAAAGTTTGCTGCCTCATGCCACAAATGCCAGATCTTCGAAGGCAAAAGAAAATTGCTGCCCTTACCCCTTAGGCCCATCTCAACCGAAAAACCTTTCCAACAATGGGGTCTTGACTTCATCGGAGAAATCCATCCCTCTTCCTCAGGCCAGCACAAATGGATTCTTACAGCCACCGACTATTTCACCAAGTGGATTGAAGCCATACCATGCAGGCAAGCCAATGATTCCACCATTATCCAATTTCTCGAAACCAATATCCTCTCTAGATTTGGCTGCCCTGAGAAAATCATTACATATAACGCCGCTGCCTTCAAATCCAAGAAAATGATTAATTTTTGCCATAAGTTCCACATCACCCTGGGCCACTCCACAGCCTATTATCCTCAAGGCAATGGCTTGGCAGAATCTTCCAACAAAAGCCTGATTAATATCATCAAGAAAATGCTAGAAGAAAACAAGAAGAACTGGCACAAAAAACTTATCAACGCCCTTTGGGCTGACAGATTGTCGACCAAGAGATCCATCGGGATGAGCCCTTATGAGTTGGTATATGGTATGGAGGCCAGATTTCCATCTTCCCTGGGCATTCCTGTTATCAAGCTACTACAGGAAATCCAAGCTGAACCAGACGATATTCAACGAAGAATTAACCAGACCATTCATCTTCAGCAAACTAGAGAGCAAGTCTTTAACAGAGCTCAGATCTTACAAGACAAGCTGAAGAAAATATTTGACAAGAGGACTAAGGCCGAGGATTTCTGTGTCGGCAACAAAGTTTTGAGGTGGGACTCACGACGAGAAGACAAGGGGAAACATGCAAAGTTCGATTTTTTATGGAAAGGCCCATTTGTCATTAGCACTGTGCAGGGTAACAACACGTATTTCCTCAAAACCGCAGCTGACAGCACAGTGGAGGACGGCCCTGTTAATGGCCGAATGTTGAAACATTATCGAGATCCCTTCTAAAGGATATAATGCCCCTGTATATAGGTTTAGATTAATATTTGTACATATGGTAGCACTTTCCTTTTTCCTTTTTTTGGTTTTTCTTGTTTGTTGTTGTTGTTTGTTTTTTGTACATGAGCAATCGATTACTTCAAACCAAAGGGTTATGGAAACGATATCTCCCTGATAAATCACAGCAAGTTCACATTTTGGATACGTAAAGAAACTCAAGCAAAACTATCCAAAAGCACATATTAGAAACTTGGTTGCTGTTGGAAAATGCTGCCGCAGTCAACACAATTCTGGCATAAATGCTGTCATTTGCTTTTATCACATTTATCCAATGGATCTTCAGCGTCTCTGCTTTCTTTTCTTTACTTCCACTGAACTCCTCTGTTGGGGATCATGCTTACAATTATTTTATATCCGCAGATTCAAAAACCCCTCATTTTTCACTCATTTGTAAGCTAGAGTAAAAAGGGTAAATGGCATTTGCAGTGGTAGTTATGTTGAATAGATCCTAGACCTCCAAATGCACCACTCTCAGACCTGCTAGAACACTAGGCTACCATTTACATTCCATTGTTTTGTTGAGAAGACTGTTTACTTTTAGCATGAAAC
Organism: Pinus taeda; assembly: GCA_000404065.3. Lineage (NCBI taxonomy): Eukaryota > Viridiplantae > Streptophyta > Pinopsida > Pinales > Pinaceae > Pinus > Pinus taeda. The sequence goes on from APFE030891061.1 coordinate 10,528, forward strand.
TATCAGCTCTAGATTTGGCATGAGGAGTTTTTCTCCGATATGCAAACATGTTAATGCTAAATCTTGATATTTGTAAAACTTTGTTTCCCTTTTTTTTTTCTACAAACAGCCCTTCAAATTTTTACATCCAAACACATTTCATTATCTGGTATCAGTCCATATATTCTAGTTTTTTTCAAACCAGGCTTATGCCTCAAATTAACCTTGGTGTGATCAAAAAAGTTCATGAGTCTTTAACTCTGAGAGCTGGAAAGTAATAGTTTCTGCATTTGCCTGGCAAGCAGCTTCATATATCAAGCCAGACACTAGTGAAGGAAGAGCAGCAGAATACTGCAGAGGGAGATGAATGTTCATGATATTTCCGTGCATGCATCGGTTTGGGAAAACCACAGATTCTACATGATTACAATGACAGATCTCAGAAGGTTGATCAAGACACTCAGGCTCCCAGGGTTGCTGCCAGATTTATGTTGGACTGCCTTATTTGTATACCTGAAGAATTCCGCACCTTTGCTGCAAATACATTTTTGTCAGGATTGAGTACTGTAGCAGCAGATGCATCCCAAGTACTTTTTCAGGAATGTGCTGGTTGTGATGAACGTGTTATGCTGCATGAACTGGGTCTTTCCATGGGTTTTATTAATTGGATAAGGAATTATCAAATATTTTTTCTTGATACAGAACATGCTAGCATGTCTGAAGAATGCCATGAGCTAAAGATTACTGTCAAGAACAATGATCAATTTGATCAGAAAGCAAAAATAGTGTGCATAGATTGGAAGGTAGCCATTTCTCAAATTTAGATACAATAAAGACAAAAGAAAAGTCACTTGATGTATTTCAGACACAAAATTTGAAGCTGCTTCTTGTAGCTCTACATTATCAGCAAACTTTCGAAGATCTGCTAAAAGTTTAGTCTTAAAGAATCCAATCTTCTGTTCCAAGCCACTTAGTGATAACTTTACTCAATTCAGGGTTGCAAAATCGAATCCATCGCCTGGGAGTTACGCCATTGGTCTTATTTTGAAACTTTTCAGGCCACATCTCATCACTGAAAACCT
>APFE030891078.1:0-25307 GCA_000404065.3 Pinus taeda
TTACCGGGGGCAAGCCCCGAAGTGATGATTGATGCTATGTGATTCGTTCTCCACATTTCACTAGTTTCAATCCCACTTCTTCACCCCTGTGAGCATCACCCGATGCAATGAGTGCTAAGTGAACTATTCAAAAATCATGAGAAATTAGTCAGTTACGACTACCTCTCATGGAAATGGTCATACGTGAATGACTTACTTAACGTATTTGAATCCCAAAATGATATCTAATATACCATCCATCTTAGCTTCCACGTCATTCATCTTAGCTTCCATGCCTTTCTTTAAATCATCCATATTAGCTTCCACACCTTTCTTAAAACCATCCATATTATCTTCCACACCATCCATCTTAGCTTCCTTGCCTTTCTTTAAACCATCCATCTTAGCTTTTGTTACTTTTTGTGAGAGTTGTTGGCTTTTCTATGCAATGTTAATTTTCTAATGCAGGGAAGAGATCTGGTCTGTTTGGTCATTTCCAAAAGAGGGCTTACATTGGTCATTTTCCCTTCCCCTCCTACCCCTGCTTACTCTTCACCACCTCCGTTCCCCTATTTGCCTCCTAAACCCAACAAAGTAACCCCCTTTGGACTTAGCCCCAAGCGCCAAACCCCAAACCTACCATAAAACCCTACCATATGTCTTCACTCAGTCATAACTCATCCCCACCGTTGATCACCCCCGCCAATCCAATGGCTCCCGTTGCACCCGATAAAGGCGATCCGTTCTACCACTCCCCACCATTAGATCATCTCTGTCGAGATCTAACGGTCTTCGCATTCATCTTGCCATTGACTTAATCGAATGATAGCATGTGATGAGAGTGGTTTTTCTCTCTCATCCTCTACTACGTGTTGATCGTTGACCCTATGCTTTTACCACATTACACTCAAAAGTGGTGCGATGAAAACCATTACCGCCTGACCAATCCTATCGCGCCCATTAAATGCCCATGCAACTTTGACACTCGATGACTGTCCAATCTGTCCATTGAATATCTAATGGCCCCAACTCACCCCGCTCTCACCTTGACCGATAGCCTCTGTTGAGCCATCTCCGTCGTTCATTTCCCCGATCCGATGGTCATTCTTCTTGCTCACACAAATCATCCACCTACCCATACATTCCACATCCTCTGACCATTCTGTTGCTCGAAGAAGGAGATCACCAGCTTTGCCATCATTAGTCACAGTGAGACCCCCAACAACCATATTTAACAGAAAGCATGGCTAAAGGAGAAAAGGACAGAGCACGACTTTGTAACTGAATATATCAGTCATGGAGTCCACCAGTACGAGCACTCCAACCGCCTAAAGGATAACACAACAGTTGAACAGATCAGATTCATCCACTCAAACAAGAAATCCTTCTCAGAGACTCCATCAGGCAGTTAAATGCAGTTGGTGGTCAATTATGAACCTCCATAGCTGAACGGCTAAGTGCCTTAGTATTGTAAACTTATAAATATCCAAAAGAAAGATGTAATGGAGGTTGGCGTTTGATGTAAGGTTCAACTTCTGGAGACTATAGACATTTTGTCACTTGCAGCGTCTCATCTTCATTCTCGGCTAATACAAGCTTCTTTTGCTGTTAACTGCTTACTGTCCATCTTCCTCTGTTCTAAGCTTGTGCCTGATACGTTGTGTTCTTGATCTCTCAGCAGTTAGCACTAGATAACTGTCATCTTATCTCTGTGTTAGAATCTCGAATCCATCATTGAATAGGTTACTCAAGTTTCTTTCTATCTAATGCAGGAGAGCTGTCATCCTGTCTTTGCATTAATAGATTAGATTAGTAGGTTTCTTTACTAGTTGTAGCCGGCCATTACATGGTCTTGTGTAGCTGCTGGTGTGGTTAGTATTCTCCATATTCACCCTATATCTAAACTATGAGCATTGGTGGTCTAAAGCCTTGTAGTCTGAGGGTGTTCATGCATGTCTGGAGTGAAACAAAGTAGAAGTGGTTATCTGGCTTGAACTGAACCATCATTCCTTCCATTAAACTTGCAACAATAGTTGAATTTATATGTTACTAGGCATCTCTGAGCTACAACCTAGGAGAGTTGCTTGGAATCCTAACATAATTGGCGCCATTGCTGGGGAGAGGAGATTGAAGCTCAACTTCCTTGGGAGAACGACACAGATCCAACTTTGATAATAGACAAAGTCTTGACATATTTTTGGTTGTAATAATCTATTTGGTGACTCTACTGGAGGACAAACCTTTTGGCGACTCCACATCACAGTTCTAGCTCAGTTTGTGAGACATACTTAGAGAAATCCTTAGAAATCACCAGTTGACCAAGTGCCTGACCCTAAGAAGATTGTCAAGAGAAGAAAAATATCATGAAGAGGAGCATTAGGATCAGGTAAGCCTAAACAATCTTATGTATCTCTGCAAGAAAGGCTTATAGCTAAGCATGCACATGTTGAAAATATAGAACCTAGTACTATCAGTGAAGAAATACTCTCAGAGATTCATAAAGCTCCTTGTTCAATAAGTCCCCCTTTGGATCTCAGTCCAAAGAAAACCTCCCTTCCAGTCCATCAGTTTCCTTCAGCCCTGTCATTCATTTCTCAGCTTTCTACCTTCCAAACTACCAATACCCTTCCATCTACCACAGTCATGGTAGGTACACAAGCACCTACCAAAATGGAAAGAATCATAGCTACTAGGTATGGACCCCTGGTCCTACCTATTCCTTTGAATGCCATGCCTACAGGAGAATATCAGAAATACATGCCTAAGTTCATTGGTATAGAGGAAGTAACAACTGAAGAACACCTTGAGTATTTTTTAGCTATGATGATAACCTAGATGTCATTGAAGATGATGTGTGGATGAGAGTATTTGTCCAAAGCCTTGATGGAGAGGATAGAAAGTGGTTTAGAGAGCTGACCCCTAGGTCCATAGCAAACATTGAAGCATTATATGATGTGTTTTTAAAGCATTGGGGAGATAAGAAAGATCTGTTATATTACCATACTGAGTTTGACAACCTAAAAACGGAAAATGGGGAGTCATTGTCTGATTTCAATAAAAGATTCAATTGTATGTATAGCAAGATACTAGATGAAGTAAAGCCTACCCCAACCTCTTCCAAACTCACCTATGCCAATGCCTTTGATTCTAATTTATGCCTGCTATTAAGAGAAAGAAGATGTGCTACTCTAGTTGAAATGTAAGATGTAGCCTTAAAGGTGGAATCCAATATCATGGCTACAGAGAAACTCAAAGGACATGCTGATAGAAGGAGGGATAGAGGTGAGTCCTCTTCTTCTTCTTCATCTTCAAAACCCAAAATAGACAAAATGACTAAAATGATAGAGTCATTGGCTGCTGAAATATCTAAATTGAAGGCTAGAAAAAATTCTGGGAAAGCAAGGTTGCCTAATACATTTGCTCCTAGAAATCCAAATCCATTCCGAAGAGAAAATGAACAATTGTAGATCATTCAGAGGAGTAAAGATGCCAATGAGGAACAAAGGGTTAAGACTCCTTTCCAGAACGTAGTCATGGAGGAGGAGCAGTTTGATGAAGAGGATGATATTCACTGTATGGAACTTAAGGGTAGTGTTTCCTTTTTGACATTAGCTGCCTATGAGGAGTCATTACTCAAGGACCAAACCAGTCAAGAGTGGGACAAAGAAGTTTTTCTACAGACTGAAGACCAGCAAAGATATAACTTGAGGTCAAGAACGAGTAATGTCAAAGAGAATCTTGCCCAAAGAGTTGTTGTCCCCCCAGAGGAGTAGACTAGCAAATAGAAGAGACCAACAACTGATCCCATCATCCTCGAAGCACCAGCTCAAGAGGTAAGAGGCCTTGAGAAGTCTCCTTCCCCTTTCAGTTTTGAATAAGAAGTCCAGAAGTTAAAAATATATGTACCTTGCTAGAACTTGTAAAGAGTGAGGCTTTTAGAAAGCCCATCCTTGATGCCCTTGAGCTGAAATCCACACAAGCATCCCATGACTATGTAAATTTATAAGATGATAAGCCTGCAATTGTGCTTAGCCCAATGATTGAACCTGCTGATAAAAATTCCCCATCATTTTATGTCTCCTTGACCATTCATGATAAAACCCTTCACAACTGTCTGCTGGACACAGGCACTAGTCATAATCTGATGCCCAAGGCTGTCATGGAAAAGTTAGGCCTTGATATCACCAAACCCTATCATGACTTGTTCTCCTTTGATTCGAGGAAGGTGAAATGTCTGGGGTTAATCAAAGACTTAGCTATCACCCTAACTCAGTTGCCCATGAAAAGCATGATGATGGATATTGTGGTGGCAGATATTCCCCCTAAGTTTGGTATGCTACTTTCTAGAGGGTGGATTAAGAGGTTGGGTGGGACATTGCAAAATGACTTGTCTTATGCCATTGTCCCAGTTTTTGGAGGAGAAAGCAGAAGACTATATAGGGAAGCCCAGCTGGCCTATATCATCAGTGATGAGAATAATCCCACTAATCATCCCATTTACGTTGTGGACAGTGATTTTGGAGCATGTATTCTCCAAATTGAAGAATACCATAGGGCCTCAGTGCAACTTAAGAAATCAGTATGCCAGGCCACAAAGGAAGAAAGGACAAAAGCTTGGGATATGTTCTTTTATGGAGCCTATTCAAAGGAAACTGCAGGAGCAGGAGTGGTGTTAGTGTCTCCAAAACAAGAAAGCACACATCTGTATTTCAAATTGACTTTTCGGGTCACCAACAATATAGTAGAGTATGAGGCTCTTATATTGGGCTTAAATGCTGCCAAAGACATGGGAATCAGAGACATAAAGGTGTTTGGAGATGCTGATCTCATCATTCAATAGGTGAACAAAACTTTCCAAGCAAGGCACCCAAGGCTGAAAGCATACGGAGATGAGGTATGGAGACTCAAAGATGCTTTTGATAGCTTTTGTATCTCATATGTTCCTAGAGTAAAAAATCAGCTTGTTGATTCCCTTGTTGTGTCTGCTAGCATGTTCATCCCTCCCATGCCTCTAGATTGGCTTATGAAGTCCAGATAAAATATAAACCATACTTTCTTGATAATGTCCAGCATTGGAAAGTTTTTGAGGATGATGATGAAGTAAATAGGTTCCTGCAAGTCATTGATGAATTCTCTAAAATGCAAATTGATCAAGAGAATGAAACCTTGGAGGAATGTCCCCAGCCCTAGCTAAAGAACATAATTGGCCAAGACAGTATTGTTCAACTGCATAGCAATCATATACCAAAAGGGCTAGTGCCTCTAGAGAAGCTGTTTAACCAAAATAATGTGCCTCATAAGATTGGCCAAAAAGAAAAGTAGTCCGCAGTCCATAGGCATAACATAGGGAGTCCAGATCATCCAAAGTATATAAACCTATCCACCCATTTGTCTGCTGCCCAAAGTTCTGAGTACTGTACCTTAATGAAGAAATTCACTGATATCTTTTCCTGTGAATATAGTGACCTCAAAACTTATGACAAAAATATCATCTAGCATAAGATCCCATTGGAGAAAGACACCATTCCTTTCAAGCAAAAGCTGAGAACCATAAATCCTTTGCTCCTCCCTCTGATTGACAAAGAAATCAAGAATTTGTTGGCTGCCAAAATCATAGTTCCTCTGAGATATTCAAAGTGGGTAGCAACTTGGTAGTGGCGAGGAATAAAAGTGGAGAAATCAGGTTGTGCGTTGATTTCAGGAACTTGAAAAAATGCTCTAAGAAAGACAACTATCCCTTGCCCAAAATGGAGTATTTTCTACAGAAAGTCTCAGGAGCCAAAGTTATGTCTTTCTTGGATGGATTTTCAGGGTATAACCAAGTTGTTGTACATCCAGATGACCAAGAAAAGACTGTATTCACCACTCCTTGGGACACTTTAATGTACTCCAAGATGCCTTTTGGGCTGATGAATGCTGGAGCCACCTTTCAGAGAGCTATGGATATAGCATTTGTAGGAGACAAGGATAAGTTTTTCCTTGTCTACTTGGATGATATAACAGTGTACTCCAGTAGCCATCAAGATCATTTGTAGCATTTGAAGAAAGTGTTTCTGAAGTGCAGAAGGTTTGAGATATCAGTGAATCTTAAAAAGTCACAATTTGCTTTAGAAGAGGGCAAGCTTCTAGGACACATTGTTTATGTTGCAAGTGTGAAGATTGACCTAGAGAGAGTGAAAGAAATACAAGCCTTGTCTATCCCAAGATCAAAAAAGGACATCCAATCCTTTCTGGGCAAAATAATTTTTTTAAGGAGGTTTATTCTTAATTTTACAGAATTGGTAAAACACGTCACCTCTATGCTGAAAAAGGGATCAGAGATCAAATGGACTGATGCAACAAGAAGATCTTTTGAAGCCATCAAGAGAGCTATTATGGAATCTCCCACTTTGATCAGCCCAGACTATAGCAAGGATTTCCATATCTTCTCCTTTACTTCCGGTGACACCCTTGCAGCAGTTTTACTGCAGAAAGATGATGAGGGTTCAGAGCATACAGTGGCATTTTTCAGCAAAACCTTGAGGGATGTTGAACTAAGGTATTATATTGTCGAGAAACAGGCCTATGCCCTTATCAAATCTTTGAAAGATTTCTGAATATACATTCTGCACTCCAAGGTAATTGCATATGTGCCCTCTGCTTCAGTAAAATATGTCATAACGTAGCCAAATGCTGATGGAAGAAGGGCTAAATGGATTGCAAAGCTTATTGAATCCAACATAGAATTGAAGCCCACCAAGCTTGTCAGGGGTCAAGGCCTTGCCAAGATGATGGTTGAAGCAGGATGCTGGTCATGAATTAGATAGGCACAAGCTCAGATGATAGACAGACAAGAGAAGAAACAGTTGAATGAGGATAGAACCAAACTTTGGTAAAAAATCTAGCTTCTTGTGAATGATATTCTATAATAGCTAAATTTTTGTTGAAGCTAGAAGTTCCTCCAGGCCTAAGTTCAAGCCAAGCCAGGACTATTAATCTCAGGGCAGCCAAGTTTTGCATCCATGAAAACTTGCTATATTAGAGGGTTTCATCCAGAACCCTTTTAAGATGTCTGGACAAAGAACAATCTACAGAGGTCATGCATCAGTTTCATTCTAGGATCTATGGAGGACACCACTATTGGAGAACCACAGCCCACAAAATCCTTAGGGCTGGGTATTATTGGCCCACTCTATTTTCTGATGTATTTTCATTTGTAAGATCCTGTGACAAATGCCAGAGGTTTGAAGGAAAATAGCAGTTGAAGTCCTTACCCTTGAAGCCAATACATGCCAGTGGCCCTTTTCAGTAGTGGGGTTTGGATTTCATAGGGGAAATTAATCCACACTCCAGTGGCCAGCACAAATGGACCTTAGTAGCAACTGACTACTTCACTAAATGGATTGAGCCCCAACCTAATAGGAAAGCTAATCACCATGTGGTCATGAATTTCTTGACAGAAAACATTTTCACCAGGTTTGGCTGTCCACATAAATTGGTTATAGACAATGCAGCAGCCTTCAGGGAAAAAGTCTTGGTGGACATGTGTGACTCAATGGGAATTAAGCTAGTGCATTCCAACTCATATTACCCTCAAGGTAATTCTCTAGAAAAATCATCCAATAAGAGCCTGATAAGGATAATCAAAAATCTGCTGACAACAAAAGGAATTGGGATTCCAAACTGAAGTTTGCATTGTGGGCTAACAGGGTTACCACCAAGAAATCCACAGGGAATTCTCCATTCAAGTTGGTTTATGGCACTGAGGCTATATTTCCAATCCATTTGACCCTCCCTGTGGCCAATTTCTTGTAGGAAGAGCAGAATGAGGAAAATTACATGGCAAAGAGGATTAGTGACTTGGCCGAAGTACATCAAATCAGAGATCAATTGATTGAAAATTCTGCATCACATCAAAAGAGAATCAAGGAAGCCTTTGACACAAAGGCAAAGATGGACAATTTTTGAGTTGGAGACTTGGTGCTTAAATGGGATGCACTGAAAGAAAAAAAGGGAAATCATGGGAAGTTCGATGCTCTGTGGACCAGACCTTTTTTCATTGCTCAGATCCAGGGGAACAACACTTTCATGTTGTAAAGTATGGAAGGAGAAACAATTTTTGATGGCCTAGTCAATGAGTAGTTTTTGAAAATTTATGTTTTTTAAGGCCTTTAGGCCTCAACATTATAAATATGTTATTTTTACAAGTTTTAGTGTAGACTTAATTAGACTCCATGCCCAATGGAGAACTAGGAAATATTATTGATCTTGTTTTTGAATGAAAGGAAGTGGTCTACAGTTCTTGAAACCTCATAGGGAGGATTTCATCCCCAGAAGGAGCCAGTGTTAGCTTTGCTATGCAACACTAATTTTCTAATTCCAGGAAGAGATCTGGTTTGTTTGGTCGTGTCCAAAAGAGGGCTTACATTGGTCATTTTCCCTTCCCTCCTACCCCCGCTTACTCTTCACCAACTTTGTTCCCCTATTTTCCTCCTAAACTCGACAAAGTAACCCCCTTTGGACTTAGCCCCAAGTGCCAAACCCCAAACCTACCATAAAACGCTACCATATGTCTTCGTACATTCATAACTCATCCCCACCATTGATCACCCCTGCTGATCCAACAGCTCTCATCGCACCCGATAAAGGCAACACTCTCTACCACTGCCCACTGTTAGATCATCTCCACCGAGATCGATCAATATTTGCATTCATCACACCATAAAATTAATCGAGCAATAACGCACGATGAGAGCAGTTTTTCTCTCTCATTTGCTGCTATGTGTCGATCGTTGAATGGAATCGCTCAACACCGGGCTTTTACCACTTTACGCCCAAAAGCAGTGCGATGAAAACCATTACCGCCCGACCAATCCACTCGCGCACGTTAAATGCCTGTGCAACTCTGACACTCAATGACCGTCTAATCTGTCCACTAAAGATATAACAGCCCCAACTCGCCCCGCTATCACCTCGACTGATAGCCTCCGTCGAGCCATCTTCGTCGTTCATTTCCTCGATCCGACGGTCATTCTTCTTGCTCACCCAAATCGTCCACCTACCCATAAATTCCACGTCCTCTGACCATTTTGTTTCCCGAAGAAGGAGATCACCAGCTCCGCCATCATCAATCATAGTCAAACCCCCAACAACCATATTTAACATAATGCCTGGCCAAAGGAGAAAAGAACAAAGCACGACTTTGTAACTGAATTTATCATTCATGGAATCCACCGTTTTGAGAAATCCAACCACCTAAAGGATAGCATAGCACCTAACCAAATCAGATTCATCCATTGAAACAAGAAATCCTGCGAAGAGGCTCCATTAGGCAGTTAAATGCAATTGGTGGTCAATTATGAACCCTCCATACCTGAACGGCCAAGTGCCTTAGTATTGTAAACTTATAAATATCCAGAAGCAAGATGTAATGGAGGTTAGCATTTGATGTAAGGTTCAACTTTTGGAGACTGTAGACATTTTTTCACTTGCACCATCTCATCTTCACTCTCAGCTAATACAATCTTCTTTTGTTGTTAACTACTCACTACCCATCTTCCTCTATTCTAAGCTTGTGCTTGATATGTTGTGTTCTTGATCTCTCGGTGTTTAGCACTAGATAAATGTCGTCTTATCTCTGTGTTAGAATATCAAATGCATCACTGAATAGGTTACTTAGGTTTCTTTCGATCTAATGCAGGAGAGTTGTCATCATGTCTTTGCATTAATAGATTAGATTAGCAGGTTTCTTTACTAGTTGCAGCTAACCATCACATGGTCTTGTGTATACGTTGGTGTGGTTAGTATTCTGCATATTCACCTTATATCTAAACTGTAAGCATTGGTGGTCTAAAGCCTTGTATTCTGAGGGTGTTCATGCATGTCTGGAGTGAAACAAAGTAGAAGTGGTTATTTGGCTTGAACTGAACCATCATTCCTTCTATTAAACCTGTAAAAATAGTTGAATTTATATGTTCCCAAGCATCTCCGAGTTACAACCTAGGAAATTTTCTTGCAATCCTAACAAGAGTGAATTTTGTTACACTTGGTCTCATAATTTTGATATATCATGTTGCATTTCTTCCTTTTCTTCATGAGTCATGCTAGAGCTTTTAAGTTTCTTACTAGGTGTTTCCCTTTTCTTTCTTCGAGGCATCAATTAATGATAATAATGCTTCACTATTCCCTTTGAATTCCTTCAAACTAATTTTTCAACCAAACTTATGCAAAATAAAAATAAAAAACTACACACCTTTTTTCACTTTGTTGGAGCTCAATATTGAATCTGTTGTATCTCTGTAATTGCGGTTCTCAAATGTCTAAAATTGTGTCCTATGGTAGCCCTCTTAGTCCTCTTTCCAACCCCTCAAGTATGATCAATATTGGATTCTCCAAGGAAGAGTTATGTCAAATCTCCCACGATGACCAGATTATAGACTAGTTCAATAAAGAAAACTTGTATGAAGTGCCACGTGTCACTGTTTAGAACTTAGAACCTGAAATTGATACACAGAAAAATCAAGTCCGTCATATTTTTGTAACTTTTTACGAATTTTCAATTTGATTTTTAGAGAGAAAGTTATGACGATTTTCCCCAGGTCACCTATTTGAGATATAATTCAGTAGCTTGACAAAACTCTAACTTCCTTGGATCCTATCACCAAAACTGTAGCGAGAAAATATATGAAATTTGGAACCAAAGTTCATCGATATTTTATCTCAAAATGGGGTTTAATTTCAGCTTCTAAAACATCATACAAAAAGTGTTATAGTTAAAATTCCACGATGACCTCTTTGGAGCAACGAAACCGTAGAATCTAAACCTCTGATACCAATTGTTATGCAACCAACTCAAAAATAGAAGGAAAGATAGAGAAATGACTTCAAAATTAGCCTCTTTGAGGGGGAAACCTCCTTTACATTGCATAAATTAAAAATTATTGGGTGATACAAATGAAAAGACCTCCTTTCTATATATCAGAGTCTAAGGGGTCACAATATAATCAAAGCCGACATTACAATAATAATATAAGGGCACAACAAAACAATAGTGGGCTTTTGTGGGGCATAATAATAACAATATGGGGAAAATAGGGGCATACCAATAACAATAAGGGCTACAATGAAAATAGTAATGGGGGAATCACTAGTATTATAGGGACCTAACACTATGGACCACACTTCTAGTACCTTGGGAATACTAGGACAATATCTAAGAAAGTGGTCACCCTTACATAACTTGCAAGGTAAGTTAACTTTGCAGGGCTAATTGGAAGGTTCCTCCATACTAGTTGCATTGGTATAAATGGTTTCTTGGTTCCTCCCCATCTTATTTTGCTTCTTCTTCATCGTCATTTTCTTCTTCTTCTTAGCCTCCTCGTTACTAGAATCAAAACTTTCACCAAGTGAGGGGGAATAAAGGGATTAAGAAACATCAAGTGAAGAAGGCAAATGGTCAATTTTAGGATCAAATTGAATTTAATGTTGTTCAAGTGGAGGACTACCTGGTTGAGAAGCAATTTGGACATTTAGAACCTAAGAGGTTGAAAATAACCAAACTAACAAACCAATGGTAAATCTTGGAAGGGACAAAATTTCCTTATAAGGAGCACCAATATTTCCAAAAGGTGGAAAATGACTAGGATTCCCATCATAGGGGTTTCCTTGAATGGTAGAATCAAGAACTATTGCCATTAGTCTCAACCTAATATTCACTATGGAATTATTCCATGGTGAGGATGTTGTTCCATAATTAATCAATTTTAGAAATTAAAAACAAAAATAAATAAAAATAGCAGTAACTAGGCAAAAGGGTTTACCAAGAAACTATGAACTACAATATAACAACTTGGAAAATAAAGGATTTATGTACAGGCAGGAAATATCCTTGAATGTTGCGTTCGGTGTCTCACAACGTACAAAGCGACCGACTCAGTTACCTATGGTAGGATAACAACCTAGTGGGAACTTCCAAAATATACCCGAAGGTACGTAGAAGTGCAGTTCGTAGTAGTGTTGTCTAATGTGTAACCATATGATGAGAGCATCCTGATATACTTATCATGCGTGGATCGCTATCCGTTATACTCGAAGGTACATGGAGAACAATTCTATAGACTTATGTACGTGGAACAAGATATCACCCCCGGAATGTAAAGCTGGAAAAGAACGAAAACTCCTATGTAAAAAACGTAAAAATATGTCTCTAGCCTAGGCCTCTATGTGTGTGGTTAATGTTCCAAATGCTCTTTAATATTGATTCAGTAAATTTTAGAGTTTACCTTGAATTATGTTTCAATTTAAAGGCTTAAAACTCGATGTCACCTGAACACACCCATGATGCAACTAATATGAGAAAAATAACTCTTTTCATTTTCCTTTTAACAATGAAAGGCCTAACTGATTAGGGGAATAAGAAACCAATCAAAAATGCAAAAAAAAAGTGACACAACAATCGATCTCCTCAACTTCACTATTCCAATCAAAATCATCCCAATATGCAATGCAAATAATTATTTTCTTTTCTTTTCTTTTAATGTTTCAAATGCAAAGAAACATATTAATGCAACTTGATCACTGACGAAAAGAAACCACACAGTCTTTAACTATAATGTACAAGTTTTAATTCAACAATCAAACTATGCATGCAAACCCGAATTGACAAGAAGAAAGAAATAATGAAACAAAATCTTATCAAAAAGGTGATGACACAGAAACTTAAGCAAGCATCTAAATAATGACCAAAGGAAAATATAGATATATCTACTATTACCAAGATCTAATAGTTAAGTGTGTTCATCATGTGTGGTGTAGTAAAATAAAATAATAATATAAATATATATATAATATAATATATATAATATATAAATATATAATATATATAGTACCCTTACAATTTAAAATAGAGGATGGTGATATAAGTTAAAAACCTAATATCTTGATAATGACAACATGTGAATTATTTTGCAAGGAAGTCACTGGGTTAATTTATTAACTTGAATTCATATATAAATATACTCATACCTTTCTTATTAGGGAAGAGATAATTTAGATCATTTTTTTACAAGTGTATGTTAGAGGACGCATCTTGAAAAACAATGAAGGATCACTAGAAACACCATAGGTTTCTATCACTGTCACTTCTATACCTCTCTGGGAACCACTACCTCTGACTTGTGCCATGTAGAAGTACCTCTTTGCAATCAATGTGCTTTTCATTGATAACCATGCCACCTAAATGAATGTGTTGACTCTCTCTCTCCTTGGGGATGAAAAAATGTGGCTTATATAGGTCGAACTGGAAAAACTTACCAAGTCCCATCTAGTTGTCATGTTGGCAAGTTGGTAGTAATATTAGTGGGTAGGCCCAAGGTGAAACTCACAACTCCCACTTTTAACATATTTTTGTAACCATATAACATATTCCTTGGACCACACATATAATTAAAACTTTGGTTATAATCAATTCCAACCAATGAACAATTTTAATGTAATATGTTGTGTAATGGTACGATGCCATCTAATCATATAACTCTCGTCCACATACTTTGTTGTAATGAGTCACATTAGATTGAAATATTTACATGACATTTGTTATCACTATTGTAGTAGTTTTTTGGTCAATGGGGAGCTCATGGCATCGATCCTACAACCTTCCCCCTTTTGTCCTCTAGTTACAACCAAGATGTTAAAAACAAATGGCCCATTTGAATTCACTATTGTTGTTCGTAGCCCATTGGTTAGCCTACTGGTTTGCTTCCACCAAGATAAGGTGTTCAAACCCTATCAACTCCAATCATAAATGAATTTTGCCTTAATATTTTGTGTTTAATCCTTCAAGACCACATGGAAACTTTCCATGGGGCAATGTTGTACCTTGTGATTGGCCCACTTGGCCTCATCCTGATAGATCCATGTGGCAGCTTCTCATTAGCTACCTATCATGCTAGTCAGCTGCCAACTCAGCACCGCATTAGTGCCACATGGTGCTCTTTGGAATTGCCATGTGGAATCTCTACTTAATCCTTTTAATTTTTTGGTACAAACTTCATGCTACAATATGTTACTCATATGAGCTCTATTCAATGCAATTCAAGTTGTGTTGGAATTGTCTCACTGAGCTAATCAATGTAGAATTGCTTTCATTATGTTTTGAGCACTTTTATTTTTGAGGCTTTCCAGATCTCCCTGGAGGAAACATTATAACCACTAATTGGTATAATTAAGTTATCATGTTTTTCCCCAACAACATGTTTTCTCTCTTGTATTGTTAATGTATGTTTCTAGGTTATTGTGATGTAATTTTAATTTGGTTCATAGGGATATATAGATATAGTGCTTTTTTCTTGTTTGTGTGTAGGTTACAAATGTAAGGCACTAAGCAATGAAGATCTATATGAGTTCCATCATCGAAGCACCAAGCATCCACTTTCCATGATAAGGTGCATTTCCTTATTCCTATATATTTACTTTCATTATTCATGTCTATGTCATTTGGTTTTTGGGTTAAGTAGATATTGCACACACTGACTACAAAAGTACCTAGTTACTTCTAAGGAAATTTTGTATAAATAGAACTTGAATATCCAATAGGGAGTCTCAATGGATCTTCTTATGGTCTTTGTTTTCTTATTTAATTGATTATTTTTACTTATATCAATTTTGAGTCATGGTCCACATCACTGGGTTGGTCCATGTCACATTTCAGTTCATCTCATCTCTCTTAAGCCTTTACCAACCTCTCATTACCTTCCTTGAATCTTCTTATCTCAGCCTTCAATTCTCAAGGTATCCCACTAATCAGGAGAGTTGGCGCTTCCCTTATTTTTCACTAATATTTCTTCCTCATCCATTCCTTCCTCTTCATATCCATATTGTAACCTATTGGAGTTTTTTTGAACCATTCCTATCCTCATCCTTTAATTCTTTATTGTCCTTTGTTGCTTGTGATGTATTTTCATCCACGAACACGTATTAGGTGCATCATATCATAATCAAATAAACATAATCATGACCATGAACTTTCACTCACGCAGTTCCCATATAAATCTAGCTACAACAAAACAAGCCATGTTAGCACATTAATATTAATCCAAATCAAACGACAAGCACTATCCCATCTGCATGCATAGTTACCAAATATGTGTATATCAGGAAACACAACCGATGAGTTCATCAACCAACAATAAATATTGTTAATCATCAGTGCTATGTTGCATGTAAAATCACAATGTGATACATATATCAATCATGCATGAAATCAATTAGATTCAAATTGACTTTTAACACCTAAATATTATTGGATCTAAGACTTTTGTGATCCATAATGTAGATAAATGTCTTTCCGATTAATCACATTATTAGGATTTGGTCGACATTTCAAACCAGCTAATGTTGTTTTGAAACCTTGACCAAATCGTAATAATGTGATTAATCTGAAAGACATCTATCTACCTAAATATTATTTTAATTAGTTTTCTAAAAATCATTATGAAATACCACATGGGAACTTTTCTGCTAGCTTGCTCATGATAGAGCCCATCTAGTCTAAGTGTTGAACCCGGGTGCTATTATACCACACTATGACATGCCCTCATAACCCCAAAACCCAACTAGAATTAGGAGTTAGTCATTATGCAGATCCAACTCCCAAAGTACAATTATGTGAACAAGACCTTTTTATTTTCCAAATTCCTTATAAATTCTAATAGATGACATTGTTTCATCTATCTTGTTGAGGAAATTTCAACGATATAATTTTTTCCTCAATTTGACTTATGGAATAAGAATTATGGCCTCTGAAAGATAGGTAATTTTTACCTTGCCACATAACCTTAGCCTCCACGTGGCAACCACTCATTGGACCATGTGGTAGGTGACTAGGAAGTTCCACCACAATGGATACGCTACATGGTGGGAGGGTCAAGCACTCTTGTTAGAGGGTGTCCTTGTTTTTATAAACACACTTTTTAATTTCCATTTTCAAACCTAACCCCCGAACTTTGACCTAGGTCAGGGTTGACCCTCCTCCTTGGAACAATAAATGTTGGGTTGGGTTTGACCCGACCCCCAACTTGCCTAACCTCCCAAATTCATCTACACTCCCAAACCCCCCGAGCTCCTAACCCCCACCAACTAAGCAGTCGAACCACCCTAGGTTACAACAAAGGGCTGTTGAGGTCCAACCCACTTGAACGACCTCTTGACCTTTGACCTGTGGGGTCACAAACTTTAATTTTTGATATTTTTTTTAGAATTTTAATCAAGGTTCTAGAGCTTGAATCTTCTCATGACTTTTCTGGTATTTCTTAATATTTTCATGCGTTGGATCTTGTTGTGCTCTTGACCTGCGAGAAGATGCTAGAATACCGAATATACGAAGAAAGACATCCCAGAACACATAATAAAATGAGAAATAACAAGATGTATTTTATTATTCAGAGATGAAAGTAATGTTCACTTGCCTCTTCGAGGGACAAACATCCAATAGAGCAGGGCTTGATTACAAAATAAGACACGATGCTCCTCAATGGGGAGTCTCTATCCTTTATACAAGATTCATACATGCAATACCATGGGTTAGTACCATGGTTCTCTTAATACCATCTATCTAATACCATGGACCATTTGCAACTAATTGTGGTCCTTTTCTTTAAATGCGGGTCAACCACTTAAAATTATTAATATGGGCTTTATTGACTCTTTAACTAACTATAACTATGAATCAACCCTATTACATAAATAAGGGGGTTAGGGTTAGACCCTAACATGCCCCCCCCATAAAAACAACTTTATCCTCAAGGCTGAAGCTACGGAAACTACTGAAGAATAGTGGCTGGTTCCTAGGTTGCATCTTTTGGAGAGCTGTCTTTCCACTTGACAAGGACTTCCTTGATCATACGGCCGCACAAATGTCATTCTTGCTTGTCAAGGACATGTTTTGGTTGGAGCTAGATTGAACCTTCTTCATCCAATTTAGGTAGACTGGTTTGAATTCTACAATTGTTCCCCACCACTTTCTTGAGGCATTATACGTCAAAGACGGGATGGATTTTTGTAGTGGGTGGTAAGGCTAGCTTGTAGGCTACTTTGCTAATGTGCTGAAGTATTTGATAAGGTCCATAGAATTTTGGAGATAATTTCTGACGACCCTTGTATTTGAGTGATGTTTTCTTGTATGGTTTTAGACTCAAGAATACCTAATCCCCTTCCTGAAATGTGTGCTCCTCACGATGTTGATCTGCTTGTTTCTTCATGCAATTTTGAGCTTGATGGAGATTATCTTTGAGAGGGGCTAGCATGGTTGCACGGTTTTGTAGGAGTTGATCCACTACTTGCACCTTAGAGCATCTAGGGATATAAGAAGTAGGCGAAGGGGGGAGTTGACCATAAACTGATTCATATGGAGTCATCTTGGTGGTGGCATGATAGTTATTATTATACCACCATTCAGCTAAAGGCAACCACTGTACCCATTGATGTTGCTTTTCTGAAGTAAAGCACCTAAGGTAGGTCTCCAGACATTTGTTGATGGCTTCAGTTTGACCATTAGTTTGGGGATGATAGGAAGTACTTAGTTGTAGTTGGGTGCCTTGTAGCTTGAAAAGTTATTTCCAAAAGTTACTGGTGAAGATTGGGTCACGATCAGACACAATGGAAGTGGGCATGCCATGCAATTTGAAGATCTGTTCCATGAAAGCTTGAGCCACCAAATTGGGTGTAAAAGGGTGGGGTAGGGCGCAAAAATGAGCATACTTAGAAAGTTTGTCCACAACCACCATGATGACTGACTTGTTTCCTGACTTCAGAAGACTAGTAATGAAATCCATAGAAACATCCATCCAGATTGAGGCAGGGATGGGCAATGGTTGTAAAGTGCCTATGGACTTGACTGTTTCTCCTTTGTGGTGCTGACACACATCACATTCAGCTACAAAAGTAAGAATGTTCGTTGTCATGCATGTCCAAAAGAAGGAACGACGAGTGCAAGAATAAGTCTTCTAGAAGCCTACATGGCCCGTAGGGGGAGATCAGTGCAACTCTGTCAAAATGCACATTTTGAGGGTGGAAGTTGGTGATATCACTACTTGGTCCTTGTAGCAAAGAATCTCATCCTTCTGAGAGTAGCGCACTATAGAGTTAGGATTTGCTTGCAAGTTATTAATGATTTGGGAGAATGAAGGATGTGAAAACCATTCCTTGTGATCTTCTTCAATCCAATCTGGAATGGGTAGAGAGATTGCTAGCAGGGTGTTGTCCTCCTCAATTTGGCGTGATAAAGCATCCACTATGACATTTTCATGCCCTTTCTTGTAAATTATCTCATAATCATATCCTAGCATTTTAGCTAGCCATTTATCTTGTTGTGGCGAGGATAGTCATTGCTCCAAAAAATATTTAAGGCTTTAATGGTTTGTGTGGATTTTGAAACGCTGCCCCAATAAGTATGGTCGCAAGGTATCCACTACATGTAAGATGGCCATCATCTCCTTATCATAGGTAGATTTTCCCAGATGTTTCCCACTTAGTTGTTGGCTACTGAAGGCCAAGGGTCGACCTTCCTACATTAAGACAACCCCAATACCCTTACCTGAAGCATCACATTCAATCACAAAAGGTTTGGTGAAGTTAGGTAGTGCCAATACGGGAGTGGAACACATGGCCTGTTTGAGAGCTATAAACGCTTGTTGTGCTTCATCAATCCAAAGGAATGAATTTTTCTTGAGAAGGTGAGTGGGGGGTCTAGCAATGCGACCATAATCACTAAAAGATTTTCTATAGTAGCTGGTGAGACCCAAGAATCCTCTCAAACTCTTCAAGGTATTTGGATGGGGCCAATCCTTCATTGCCTGGATATTTTTTGGATCCACCTTGACACCTTCATGCCCCATAATGTGGCCCAAATTATCGACTTCTTTCATGCCAAAAGAGCACTTAGACAATTTGACAAATAATCTATGCTTCTGGAGCAGTTGCAAGAGCAGGTCTACATGTTGAAGATGTTTTTCTTAGGTGAGGTTGTAGATGAGAATGTCATCAAAGAAAACAAGGACAAATTTTCTGAGATATGGTTTGAGCAAGTGATTCATGAGGCTCTAAAAAGTGGATGGGGCATTACAGAGACCAAATGGCATGACCAGGAATCTTTAATGGCCTTCATGAGTTTAAAAAGCAGTCTTCAAAATGTCTACTTTCACGCATATTTGGTGATAGCCCAAGTGAAGATCTATCTTAGTAAAGAATTGAGCCCCATTTAGTTCATCCAGCAAATCATCAACAACTGGGATGGGGAATTTATCTTTGACCATTAGCTTGTTGAGGACCCTGAAGTCTGGACACATGTGCCATACCCCATCTTTCTTGAGCACCATGACCACAGGTGATGAATAAGGACTGATGCTAGGACGAATAACACCGACCTCGAGGAGTTCCTTGATGATTTTTTCAATTCCATTCTTTTGGGTGAAAGGGTATCTATATAGCACACATTCGGTGGTTGTGCCCCTGGGACCAAAGTAATGCTATGATCATGTTCCCCTCTATAGGGTGGAAGCTCATGAGGTTTATCAAAGACCTGCGGATCGTTTTTTAAGACCTGTTGTATCTCAGGATGAATATGAAGAGTAGAGGGCTCGAAGGCCTGCATGGCATTAAATTGGGTGATAACTCCATGGTGGCCCTTTTTAATCAACTTTTACATCGAATGCGAGCTGATGATAGGAGGACCTACCTAGAGTCTGCGGAGGGTATGCGTGTGGTCATTCTACTTAAAGCTAATATATAACTCCTAGAATCCATTATGATTGGGACCAGTGTGTGGAGCCATTCAACACCCAAGATAATGTCCCACCCGCCCATTTTGACAAAAAACATGTGGGTCTTTAGGTGGTAATCTCCCATCTGAAGTTTGATATTTTCACAGCGGCCTTCACATTTCATTGTCCCCCCATCAGCAATTTGGACTTGGAAATTAGAGACTACTCTGAAAAAATAATGCACAACTTCTGCGACTCTGTGATGGATAAATTTATGCTTGCTACCACTATCAATCAATACTACTACAGGGTGATGTTTAATAAAACCTCTGATTTTAAGAGTTTGGGAAGAAGAAATGCTTGCCAAAGCATGGAGCAAGATAACTGGTTCCTCTAGTGTAGCTACGAGCTCATTGTCCTACTAGCTGTCCTCATCTTCCTCTTGTGGTCCCTTAAAGGGTGGGGCTTCCTCAATTGAGCTATGATCAGTAGGATCAATTTGAAAGAATTTGGGTTCCTTGCATTTATGCCTCAGGGATTATTTTTCGTCACGGTAGTAACACAATCCTTACTTTCTTCTTTCAACCATTTCTGTGGGTGGCACCTTTTAGACCTTAAGTGTTTGGGTAGTGCCTTGAGCTTGGGTGGCACATCCCTTGGCTATGAAATTTGGACAAGGTGCTTGGGCCACTAAAGCACATTCTACTTTGATAGCCTTGGTGCAAGCTTCCATCCATGTGGGTGGGTGGTGCATCCAGATGTGGGCTTAGATGGCGTCTTTGAGACCACTTATAAAACATTCCAAGTAGACTTCATCTGGAAAACCTGATGTGCAGAAGGCTAATGCCTCAAAGTTTGTAATATAGTCGTTTATTGTGCCCGTCTATCTGAGATTAGAAAGATGACCCAAAAAATTCGATTCACGTTCAAAGAAATCACAAATGAATTTTTTGAACGTTTGTCAAGTAATTTTCCTTGGATAGCATTTCTTATGCCACTGCCACCATTGCCATATTTTTTTTGTCCAAATAAAGGCCACCCACATGTAGCATAGTCTCATCATCTCTGATGTGATTCAGAGTGAAATATTGGTCCTTTTGTGATAGCCATATTGCCATATTAGAGCCATCAAATTTGTACATGTCCAACTTGGGTGGTCGAGGGTGGGAATGTTGGTAATTTCCGTGGAAGTGAAGATGATGGCTAGATTCTCCTTCATGGTATTCATTAAAATCATTTGTCTCTGATTGTAACTCCAACTTGCCCTTTGTGGATGTTTCATGTAATGTGTGGATCTGCCTCGTTAATTCCTCTAACGGTTTTTCAAGGGAATCCATCTTCTCATTGGCCATAGCTTGAGCTCTGGTTTCTACCATACACAGATCTGGGTCACTTGTCATCACAGTGAAAAAATATGGGACCACCTGAAAATTGAAGCTGACAAGTGAATGGTACCACCTCGCTCAGCTCGTCGTCCTGATTCTTATGGGTTAAGTCCCTTATAAGCATCCTCTGAGGGCCTTTGAATTTTTATTTTATTTTATTTTTTATTTTTTTATTTTTATTTTTACCTCCGAAAGGAGTTTTACTCCTCGCTTATCAATACTACCGTAGCCAATTTCTAGAAAAGTTAATCCTTCCCAATGTCCTACGAGAATTGCCCTAGGGTATAGGAGCCACAAACCTTCCTCCACAAATGGTCAGATCTGTCTGTGAAACCCTCAATTGTAGAATGTGAATAGGACTGCGGCAGCAACAAAACCCCAACTACTAGATCTGAATGGTATTGTGGTGGTAGACCCTGAATTGGTGGGTTTGATTGTTGCGGTGACAACAAAATTCAACCTTCTAGATATGATATGGAAAACAAGATGATGGGTGATCGTCAGAGAGATGAGGGAAACTATGGTCTCAAGGAGTTTCAGGTGCTATAGATTGCAATATACATAAGGGTCCAATAGTAGTACTCAGCCCAATATTTCAAGGCACTAACTAAGGAGGATCAACCATACCCTTAGTCGTACTACCCTACTACCCTATTGTATGCATGAGTAATCTCCTTGAGTGTTGTTCTCGGTGTACTGTGGTA
Source organism: Pinus taeda (assembly GCA_000404065.3). Classification (NCBI taxonomy): domain Eukaryota; kingdom Viridiplantae; phylum Streptophyta; class Pinopsida; order Pinales; family Pinaceae; genus Pinus; species Pinus taeda. The sequence continues at coordinate 21,802 of APFE030891078.1, forward strand.
ACAAGAAGGCTGACGGTTTATCTATGGTGAGGTTTTAGGTGCCTAGGGGGCTTCCGATATACCTAGAGGGTACGTGGAAGAAAATATTTCTGCGGTTCTGTCTATTGCGCTACTAACGAAGGGGTACCCACATGGGTTACAAGGGAGTCCAAAAAGCGTGACCACCTCTTGTATTTCCTATGTGCCTTCCTACCCAAATTTGTAGGTTTATGCACTCAACGACAGATCCCGTGGTTTAAAGATGTCGGAACACGTCTCTAGCCAAAGAACAATTCTGTTAAAAATGGAGATACCACCGACCCTGGAAAGTGCTCTGATACCACTTGTTATGCTCTTGACCTACAAGAAGATGCAAGAATACCAAATATACAAAGAAAGATAGCCCAGAACACAGAACAAAATGAGAAATAATAGCATGTATTTTATTATTCAGAGATGAAAGCAATGTTCACTTGCCTCTTCAAGGGGGAAACCCCAATAGAGCGAGGCTCGATTACAAAATAAGGCACAGCACTCCTCAATGGGGAGCATCTATCCATTATATAGGATTCATACATGCAATACCATGGGTCAGTACCATGGTTCTCTTAATACCATCTATCTAATACCATGGCCCATTTGCAACTAATTGTTGTCCCTTTCTTTAAATGTGGGTCAACCATTAACAATTATTAATATGGGCTTTATTAACTCTTTAACTAACTATAACTATGGCTCAACCCTCTTACATAAAGAATAGGATTAGGGTCAAAACCTAACAGATCTAACACTTACTTGGCAATGAATTTTAGGGAGATTGAGCATAACTTGGCACTAGATTTCTCAATGGAATATAATGAGCCTCATCATTGGGTAACTATATGGATCATAATACACTTCCAAGCTTACTAAAATAAACTCTTCTCATAATTCCTTACGTATTTTAATTATATTTTGTTTAATGAGATGAGTAAAAGTAAGATGTAATGTCTTGTGGTCTAATGTGCATTGATTGCAGCTTTTTGGGAGCAAATTTTCGCTAATTAAAGGCAGGAAATCGAATGATACAAGGAGGAGAGATTATAAGAGATAGATACTCCTGATTAAATCCTCGCTCATTCAAATATTTCTCAATCAAATCACACTAGCTCGGAGTTGCAAGAAGCCAAGTCATGGAGTTCATGGGCAGCTGAGCTAGTAACAGTTAAGAACCAGTTCATCTTGAGTTTGGGAGCCAAGTCTCCCTAGATTTAAGGAATTTGTTGGAGACTTTAGTTGTATAAGTAAGGAGGCCTAAAGCCTCATTAGGATTGGGATTTTTTATGTAAGAGCACTAGGCATTACTGAGTTAAAGTTTTGAGGCAAAACATTGTTATGTAATTTTTTGTTATGATAATGAGAATGAGCATTTCCTGGATCCATCATTAAGTTGACTCAGAGGGTAGCTCTTGGGTTAGGGCCCAACCCTAGAAGAAAAGGCTCCTATTCTTGTACTTCTATGCTTAGGTTATTTGATAGATTAATTGTTGAACTGATTTTATCATTGTTTCATTGCTAGTGGTGAAGTTGATTAATTTGCTTCCATTTGTGCATAACTTTAGAAGTGGTGTTAGAAAGGTAAAGTAATACCAAAATAGCTAATAGCATGTGGGTTTGGTATCACTCCTCCATTCAAGCACCATGGTCTAAGGAAAAACTCCTATTCAGCTCTGTTCAGTTTTCATGAATAGGTTCCAGTTATTATTTATGATATTTCCAGCTTCGTATTATATCTCATGGTGTTTCACAATATACTGCAAATATTTCCATGCATGAAATAAGAAACAAAAGAATGGAATTATGTTTCTTATGTTGATTACAAATCATCCTTGTTTGACATGATTCATGGGTAAATGCCAGTGATGTATGTATTGTAGAAGATTTCAATAGTGTAGGGAGATCTCATGTTAGCAGCCTCATCCTAACCTCATCCCTCCATGATCACCAAAAGCTAGTAAGTCCATCAATCAATTCATCATTCCATAAGAACAAATTTCCAGGTTTTTTGAGAAAATTCAACCATCTTACAAACTTTGGTTTGAGATTTGAGAAAGTCCTAGCCACTCCCTTGCCTTGTTTCTTCCATCATTCACCTTCCCTAGGTGCTATACCACCTTCCAAATCACTCCTATTTCTCTCGTATGAATCCTGTAGGAATATAGGAGATCTTGTAGGAGCATTAGGACATCCTGCAGGAAGCATTAGGATGAGCTGTAGTGGCATGTTTTGAGGCAGATTTGTGGAATAAGCATATAGGAAGATAGGATAAAACCCCCACTTGCCTCCCAAGCCATCTGACCTTTCACAACCACCTCTAACCCACCTTCCATATCACCAAGAAGATTTAGCATTCACATTTTCACAAAAAAAAATGAAAAAAAAAGGAAAAAATAGTTATTGTGTTCATTCATATGCACAACTATAAAATGTTTGGTTATTTTAGATTACATGCCTAGAATAGTTAGGATTACACACATGTTAGCTTAGAATTCTTCTGAAGCAAGATATCTTAACAAATAGTTAGATTAGTGGTGTGTTTAAAACATTTATTTTAGTCTTTCATTATTGCAGTAGACAATATTTCCATTCTTCCAATTAGGGTAAAATTCCCCTTTCTTCATTGGTAATTAAACTTCTTATGAATCAATACAAGGCTCATATGAGAAACCATAGTGGTACCTCCAAGTTTGTATGAACCCCAGGTTCATAAAGTAAAGTTGGTAGCCTTAGGAGTTGCAAGATTCTTGTTGCAATACCGGTTCTCATTAGAATGATGCCAAAAATAAGGCATCTTCAAGAGAAATTATTTCTCAAGGACATAGAAAGTTGTAACAACTTGCTGATAGTGCTAGACTGATCCAAATGAATCCTAGAAAACCCTCTAAGTATTCAAATATTCAAAACTATCGCATAAGAACAATTTTTGGAAAAGTCAAATAGCACTATCGGGAGGCAAAAACATAGAGATTACATTGAAAAACAGAGCTATCAGTGGCTTGGACAGGAATGCACAGGAGTCGTTGGATCTAGCCGATCAACGGTCTAGATCCGATCGGCAAATCACAATCAGCAGTGACAGGAAAAAAAATAGAGAAAATTGGGAGGCAAAAGCATAGAGAAAACATTGAAAAATAGAGCTATCAGTGGCTTGGACAGGGATGCACAGGAGTTGTTGGATCTAGCTGATCAACGGTCTAGATCTGATCGACAAATCATAATCAACGGTGACAGGTGGAGGATATCGGAGGTTACTACATGGAATATGCAACAACGATCAGCGAGGTCAGCAAGGACTGTCGATCAAGCGCGCAGATTGACGGCCCAAGTTGCATCGCAATATCACGTCGACAAACCACAATGGAGTGCTTACAAACAGCCTAGGGGTATGTGCAATGTGCGATTGCGATCAATCACATTGCAACATCGCATCATATATTCCTGCTCTTCTGTGTAACTCTGATGCGATGTTGTAATGTGATTGATCACAA
>APFE030891079.1:0-14475 GCA_000404065.3 Pinus taeda
ATAATTATTTATGGAGATATGAATTTATTTTGATTATGGAATTATTATCAAGCCGACCTACAACTCATGTAGGCTCAGAAGCCCAATAGTCGCATCTATTCAAACATCAACAATTGTGTATAAATACAGGAGGAATTTTCCTCATTTGCAATCACTCATCTCATCACATCTCTCTCTCTCTCTCTTGCGCAGAAAAGAGGCTCTTCTCTACTACACAAAAAAGAGACTCTCACTCACACATGTGGAAGGAAGCTGCTGAACCTGACGCTACAACTGCAGATCCAAAGTCTGACCAACATTGACTATCAGATCTCCTCCTCTAAACTGCGTTGTAGGTTCATCTAGACCTTCTCTGAAGGCCGCATTTTTTAGTGGTGGAATCAAGCCGATCCGACTGTTGGTTTGCAAGATATCAACTGCCCTAGTTTTGATTATGAAGTTACTATTGTTGATGTTGTTGATCTAGGGTTTGCTACTGCAGATATAAATAAGATTTATTGTACTATTTCTCTCTGCTGAATTGTTGAAGATAAAAGAAGATTTGATCAAAGGGTTTGTCCCTGGCTAGCCACCACATCTTGTGTCTCTTGTCTTGGCTTGTTTTTTGTTGATCATTTAATGTTCTATCTGCACTTATGCACATGTGATTGCTAATCTATGAATAATAATAAGAAAGAAAAGTAAATTTATCTAAACATAGAACATATCATAACTTAACATGGTATTATAGCTGAGGTGAAGATAAAGCCCGAGCAAGAGCAAGAGCAATCACTGAAGAGAAGATTGGCAAGGCTATCCTAAAATAACTATGGGGTCCTCATCGCTCTTTCCTGTCGAAGACAAGCTCCGTGAGAAAGATGACTATCACGGATGGAAGATGTCCATCGACCCAACCTTAGAATATCAAGGAGTGTTGGACCATGTGAGAGGCAATATTGTTGAGCCTCCATCAAATGCATCCGTTGTTGCCAGGAACAAATGGAAATTTGGAGAAGTCAAAGCAAAGAAGATCATTCGGGACTCGATTGACAAGCACTTGGTGGCCTACATCTCCGACCTGAACACCTCCAAGGAAATCTACGATAGACTGGTGAGTTTTTTTAAAGTTAATTATGCAAAATCAAGTTTTGTTTCTCAGAAATAAGCTGAAGGAAATTAAGAAGGGTAAAGGTGAGAGTATGCAAGCATACTTCTTAAGGATCACCAAAATCAAGAATGATCTCCTATCTATTGGGGAGACTATTATTGACAGGGAAATTGCACTCACAACTCTTGGATGACTACCATCCGAATGGTACATGTTCAAGACTACTCTTCTGAACAATAATGTAATTCCTAGTTTCGAGGAATTAATGGCTAGATGCATTCAAGAAGAAACAACGGTAGAAGAGCAAGAAATACCCATGCCTAAAGGTCCTCATGCTGCCTTTTCCTCTTATGCTAAGAAAAGAAATAATTTCGGGACTAAATCAAAAGGAAAGGCTGGACCTAAGGGTGGAAGAAAAGGACGATGTTATATTTGTGATAAAGCAGGCCACTGTGCAAGGGAGTGCCCTGATAGAAAGGACTCACACCGGGATGATGATCAAAATCACTCTCATGGCAATCAAAGGAATGGAAAATACAATAGCAAAGGTAAAAGGAATGCTGGAAATCCAGGAAGAGGACAACCATTCAAGAAGGCTAGAAATTCTAGGTATGAATCCAACATTCTTGAAAATAAGCAAGATGAATATTATCGACCAACTACTCTATCTACCTCTACTCCTTCGGACTCAATGGGAATTTGGCTCATTGATAGTGGTGCCTCAAGGCACTTCACTGGTTACAAAGAAGTTCTCCATAATCTGATAGAGAAAGAAACTAACCTGGAAATTATCCTTGGAGATAATATGAAATATCCTGTGAAAGGTGTAGGCAATGTCCCTCTCAAATTGAATCAAGGTAAGATGATCCACTTACAAGATGTATTGTATGTACTTGACCTCAAAAAGAATCTGGTGTCCATCTCGGCAATGGAAGACAAAGGCTACAAGGTGACCTTCAACAATGACAAGGTACCTGTATGGAAAAATAATGTTAAAGATGCCTTTACTCTTGGGTTTCGTGTTGATTCATTATATCAGGTCAATGGAAGTCCGCTAGGTGTCATGTTTTATGACACATCTCTTCCGTCCAAACTTTGGCATCGTCATTATAAAGCTCTACCCGATGTAAGACAAATCGTGACAGGGATGCCCGAATTCCGAGTAGAGAAAGAAGGTGTATGTCTAGGATGTGTCGAAGGAAAGCTCAAAAGGGGACCATTCCCCTCAAGCCAAAGAAAGGCCTCCGATATATTACAGTTGGTCCACTCAGGCATACCTGAGGCTGGCATTAAGAGGGCGACTACTACACCACATACTCTTGAGCAGAATGGTGTGGCGAAAAGGAAGAACCATACGATTGTGGAAGCTATGTGTGCCATGCTCCATGATCAAAGACTTCCGAAGTTTCTATGGGTAGATGATGTAACAATTCCTGATGTGGAGGAACCTATGGATCCTATTTATACACCTGAGCCTTCCTCTTCTAGGAAGAGGCCTACATGGCTTAGGGGGCTACTTGATGATGTTGAAGGACATGCTGCACCCCAAGGAACCTTCCGTGAAAGTAAGAAACCTAACTAGTATCAGGGATACCTAACCATCATGGGCACGATCATACAAAATAAGCCTTCATCATTCTCAGATACCGTCAAGCATCAAGTATGGAAGGATGCTATGACCGAAGAATATGAGTCTATTATAAAGAATGACGTCTGGGAAATAGTTCCCAGACCCCAGGACAAGACAATTGTCACTTCTAAATGGCTTTACAAGATAAAGCATGCAGCAGATGGAAGTACGGAAAAGTATAAGGCTCATATTGTTGCTCGTGGTTTCTCCCAGAAGGAAGGTATAGACTATGATGAGATATTTGCACTTGTTGCCAGATATACGACCCTTCGCTCGATCATAGCCCTTGCGGCTTCACAAAGATGGAACCTACATCAAATGGATGTCAAGACTGCATTCTTACATGGTTTGATCAAAGAAGAGGTCTACGTCGAGCAACCCGGAGGATTTGAGATTTATGATCGAAAATCTCATGTATGCAGGTTGAAGGCTCTCTATGGGCTAAAGCAAGCACCCCGAGCATGGTATGAGAGGATTGATAGCTACTTGATGAAGCTGGGATTCATTAGGAGTGAAACTGATGCTAACTTTTACCTTAAGGTTGAAGATGACAAGCCTCTCATACTGGTGTTGTATGTGGATGACCTCTTTTTAACAGGTGCAGACCCTCTCATTCACAAACCCTCTCATTCACAAATGTAAGAGGGAGTTGGCTTCTGAATTTGAAATGAAGGACCTAGGACTTGAAGTGTGGCAGAAGCCACGGGAAATTTTCCTATCTCAAGGAAAATATGTGGTGAATATTCTAGAAAGATTTGGTATGGTGGACTGCAAGCCTGTAACTACCCCGACGGAGCTTGACTTCAAGAAGTTAAGCGGTAGTGTTGCTAGACCTGTTTTACGAAATGCCACTCAGTATCGACAACTCGTCGGAGCATTCATGTTCTTAGTGAACTCCTGTCGAAATATATGCTTCGCAGTCAACACGTTGAGTCAAAATATGGTTGAACCTCACCACATACATTGGATTGGTGACAAGAATCTGTTGAGATATCTTCGTGGCACACTCACTTATGGGTTAAGATACACTGCCAAAGATGTGAGACTACTTGGATACACTGATGCTGATTGGGCAGGCAATGTGGAGGACCGTAAGAGCACTTCCAGGTGCTGCTCCTCCTTGGGATCTGCTTCGATATCCTGGATGAGAAGGAAGCAGAAGTCGGTGGCTTTGAGCACCGCCGAAGCAGAGTATATTGCTGCTAGCATGGCCTCTTGTAAGGCACACTGGTTGCAAAAGATTTTCAGTGAGTTGTTTGGATTTACATTGGATACCACCGTGATCCTATGTGACAACCATAGTGGGATTCGTCTGTCAGAGAATCCCGTATTTCATGATCGCTCCAAGCATATCGATATCAAGTATCACTATATTCGAGATATGGTGCAGCGGGGAGCTATCAGGCTCCAACATATCAGTACAGATGAACATGTTGCCGACATTTTGACAAAGCCCCTAGGGAAAGTAAAATTCCTGAATTTCTGAGAACAACTTGATGTTGTTCAAAGACCCTCTGATGAGGGTCCTGTATGATGTATTGAGCTCTAGGAGCTCCGGGGGGTTGCGAGGTACTTCTTGGAGCGACATATGACCACAGGGTGATTCACTACATGTACATGTACACCCCGTGGTGATTATGTAGTAGGATGATTGGTTCTCCTGTGAGGTCTGGATGATGTGTTCTCCACGATGACTATGTAGCAGGATGATTGGTTCTCCTGTGAGGTCTGGATGATGTGTTCTCCATGACGACTCTGTAGCAGGATGATTGGTTCTCCTGTGAGGCTTGGATGATGTGTTCTCCATGGCGATTGTGTAGCAGGATGATTAGTTCTCCTATGAGGATGGGATTGATTAAGTTCTCCTGTCAAGGCATCCTACCCATGCAGTCTGGGAATCATGAGAAGTACCTCTCATATGATCAATGAGCAGGGAAATGAAGTTAGGGACCATAGTAGTATTGATGGACACATCGTTGTATCTACTGTACTCCCTATGCTAGGATGACCTTCATTGATCTGGGACCAGTGGTAGGAGTTGTACCCACTATGACGCTAACTTTGGGTTGGTTGAGACTGGTCTGGGACCAGTGGTACATACTCTTAGATTGACCTCAGGTCAGTGCAGTACTTGTCTAGGGTCAGTGAGAGTGGTACATACTATGACGCTGACTTTTGGTCAGTTGAGATTGGTCTAGGACCAGTTGTACACTCTCTGAGACTGCGATATTGGTATGGGACCAGTGGTAGGAGTGGTACCTACTATGACGCTGACTTAGGGTTGGTTGAGACTGGTGGTATGCACTCTGAGACTGAATTTAAGTCAATGGAGGATGATATTGGTCTGGGACCAGTGGTAGGAGTTTTACTCACTATGACGCTGACTTCGGGTTGGTTGAGACTAGTTTGGGACTAGTGGTACATACTCTGAGACTAACTTTGAGTCAATATGATACATCCTCGATCATTTCTTCTTCATAATTCAGACAAAAGCAGAGCAGAACAGAACAAAGCAAAGCAGAGTAGAACAAAGCAAAGCAGTACAGATCAATACAAGGTAGAACAAGACAAAGCAGAACAGGCAGAATAGAGCAGAGCAGGGCAAGGGTCTGGTTGTACAGGGCAGTGCATTTGATGGATGAATAGTAGCGACTGACAGAGAGATTGCAGATGAAGTTCTCCCTAGTTGAAAGGGAGTGTTAAAATTGGCAACTAAGGCCAAACTTCATGTGGGTCATCTTATTCATGGCTCATAATATTTTTATTAGATTCCTCTCGTCGAGAGGTGTAGGGTTGATCTAAAAATCATCCGATTCCGATAAGTATTTATGGAGATATGAATTTATTTTGATTATGGAATTATTAGCAAGTCGACCTACAACTCATGTAGGCTTAGAAGCCCAACAATCGCATCTATTCAAACATCAACAATTGCGTATAAATACAGGAGGAATTTCCTCATTTGCAATCACTCATCTCATCACATCTCTCTCTCTCTCCTTTGCAGAAAAGAGGCTCGTCTCTATTGCGCAGAAAAGAAACTCTCTCTCACACATGTGGAAGGAAGTTGCCGAACCTGAAGTTGCAACTGCAGATCCAAAGTTTGACTAGTGTTGACCATCAGATCTCCTCCTCTCAACTGCATTGTAGGTTCATCTGGACCTCCTCTGAAGGCTGCATTTTTTGGTGGTGGAATCAAGCTGATCCGACAGTCGGTTTGCGAGATATCGACTACCCTAGTTTTGATGATGAAGCCGCTAATGCTGATGTTACTGATCTAGGGTTTGCTACTGCTGATATAAATCAGATTTGTTGTACTACTTCTCTCTGCTGAATTATTGAAGATAAAAGAATATTTAATCAAAGGGTTTCCTCACACATTGTGGGGTTTGTCCCTGGCTAGCCGCCAACATCTTGTGTTTCTTGTCTTGGCTTGTTTTCTGTTGACCGTTTAATGTTCTATCTGCACTTTACTTATGCACATGTGATTGCTAATCTATGAATAATAATAAGAAAGAAAAGTAAATTGCTCTAAGCATAGAACATACCAAAGCTTAACAAGTTTGCCCCACGAAAATCCTTCCAGCGCTTCTCCTAGGCTCTGCGTTAGCCCTACTAGCCTCAGATCAACCCCTAAAGCCTCTACGTCAACACTCTGGCCCTTTATGTTAGCTCTCTGGCCTTCTGCATCACCCACATAGGCTCCTCAGCCTCTGCACAATCACTAGATGCCTTTGCGTAGCTTCTGTTGCCTTTGTGTAGCTTCTGCTGCCTCTGCGTAGCTCTAGCTACCTTTGCTAGCTCTAACTGCCTCTGCGTCAGCCTCTTTGGCCATTGTGATGACCCTATGGCACTATCTCTGCCTCTTTGCTATGTACTCATTGCCCCTCACTGCAACAGATCACTTGTTCGAATTTTCTCAACAAACCTCGCTCCAGAAAATCGAACTCACTGATCAATCTTGGTGCATCTCCAACTGACCCTCAAGCCTCCTCTTATACTTTTCCTGTTGAGTCTTCAATGGTCGAGATTAAGTCTCTAATCAATAGCTAAGATTATATTTGGCTTGATCCATGTCATTTAGAATATTCTAACCCAATTTTATATTAATACCCATTAATATTTTAATTTTCCTAAGTTTAGACTTATGAATCCATTAAAAATATTAATTATTTTAATATCTATCCAATTGGGCGGAATTTCCCCAAGCCATTTCTGGGTCTTGGAGATATTATGTGCCTTAGCCTCTCCACCAATTTTCATGGCTAGAGCACATCCGATGCTACCACAAATCAACACAAAGCAGAGAGAAGATGCAGAGAAGAGGAGGGACAACGAAAAGGTAGTGACGTTGGGACTGCGCAGAAGGTGATGCAGTGAGGGCAGCAGGTCCTCTCCAAAGTCAGAATTTCACTATGAAGCGTGAGAAAATTGTCTGTAAAATTTCTCCCAAAAATTCCTCTTCCATTTTGCTGGTTGTATCTTGTACATGAGGTTTTGCTGAAGATTAATAAAGAAACCCTCATCTGCTACACCGGTTTTCCCACATTGGGTTTTTCTAGGGACAATTGTCCAAAAATCACTGTGTAATTAAGATTGTACTTGTACTAGTATTTTTCTTTACATTTACTTTTGTGTATTTGAATTGTGAAGGCTGCAGTAGAATTTATTTCGATATTTGTTGTAGAAACACTGTGAATAACTTATTTATGAATTAATAAGTAGAAGAAATAATATCAGTCATTGCAGTTGGATTTCTAGTTAGAAATTTTCACACGAAGATGGCCTGATTGGCCCTCCTACAAGACAAGTTGGCCAAGCTTCTAGAGGCACCCATTCTGCCTCTCAAGACACTATATATACACCATTTCGTCCTCCTCCTTAAGCAAGTAACTCAGACTCTAAGCAAAACAAGAAGTCAAATCTGAGGCAAAAAAGAAGTCGCATATCAGGCTGAGAAGAAGTTAAATATGAGGCAAGAAAAGAAGATAAATCTGAGGAAAATAAAAGAACGAATTTGTGGTAGAGTTTATGAGCTTCCCTGGGCAACAAAACTGAGCCTTTCCTGAGAGTAAAGAAGGTCGAATTTGTTGAGTAGCAGATTGTCTTGTTTAGTAGGCAGTTTGACTAAGTGTGACCAGGGCTGTAAGTTTGAATTTTGTTTGACTTAGATGTATCTCTGTTGACTTGAACAATTTCTCTATAGAAAAAAGGTTGTTGCGTTTTTCCCCAAGTGGTTTCCCCATGGTAAAAATCTTATGTTCTTGTTTGGTTATCTCTTTATGATTCTACTGTTCTACTATTAAAGATCTTTTGTGTAATTGCTTAATGATAAAAGTAAATACAAGTGAATGAATATGATTAGAAGTAATTATCAGTTACGAAAACTATGAAACCTCCACGGACTGTTGGCCCAACCAACAGTTCTACTACTCGTTATTAATTGTCCCCAGGTCTTCAAAAGCTGAGGCTGTGCTTGATCAAAATAAAGCCATGGGAACACAACTAGAATTGTTGCTATCATCTCATCCGTTTCAGGTCCTTGCGCTTCAGTCAATTCTCGACAACTCCTCATCATGCATTGGAGATTATTGATCCTTGCCATGTGAGAGCTTTCTGCATCTAAATTAAGAGTTGCCTGACTGCATTATTATTTTGAAAGTCTCTTTACAAGTATTAGGCAATTCCTTGTTATAGGGGATTCCTTGCTAAAGTCAAGAGGAGTAATTACAGTGTTCCACCAAGTTTCCAGAACGAGGAGGCGAGGGAGCGGGGATACGCAAGAGCGGCCTATGCAAAAGCTCACCACCAAATTATAGGAAACGTAGGGGGACGTCGAGGGTCTTAAAAACTTATAAATATAAAATAACTCAAACTTATAAAAAGAAGGTTAGGCTAAGGGAGAATACACATCTTTGAACACAAGACGGTGAGTGTTAGTACTCATTCACTGGATGAAGGACATTCATTCAAGTGTGCAGGGTGTGAGGAACAGTACAAGGGGCAGTAAGCAATGGGTCCAAATCAACTAGCAAATCGAAGTACAAATGGTTTGATCAATTGAATTAATTCCAAGTTCTTGTTGTATTAGTATTTTTCCTCGAAGGGCCATTACCCCAAGAAGGGAGCCCTTGTATGTTGTAGAAATTAAATTAGTGAAACAACAGATTTTGAAGGGAAAAGTTATGTGTGCATGTATATTGAAATTGGTGCGATCATTTTTTCTTCCGTCGTTATATTTTATAAAGTGTTAAATTCTCATCCATGTTTTTTATTTAGTAGATCTAATCTTCTAGGGAGTAATTATCAAGGTTGTTGAGGTTAATGAACCAAAGCTCATACTTGATGAGATGAGCAAGAGAGTTGAAGAGGGAATATGTTATAAGTTTGATGAAGCCTTAAATAGAGATGAAGGCAAATAAAAATTCAAAAAGGACTTGAAGATGGATAAACAAAGTTGATGGATGGTACAATAATTCAGTTTCAAAAAGGGAAGGAATAGAAGATATAACAAGGTTGCCACAAATTTCTTAAACTTGAAGTAGAGATCACGGTTAAAGACAAAATATGATAGTATTATCTCAAAAGTGACCACAATCAAAGATCAAGAACATAAGCTAGGGCACGGTACTATACTAGAAAGGCAGATTAATGATAATGTTGTGGATGATGGAGAAAAACCTTCAAAGGTGGAACGATATTGATATCCTCATTACTAGGAATGCCTATAATGAATACAAGAAAGTGCATATCAGTAACCTCGTTCAAAGAAAATAAATGGAAGAACCAATGGAATTCATGGACTCAAAAGCCAAGAAACAAGTATATGATAAAACTTAAAACTACAACAAATTGAAAAAATGATGATAATACATGGAATAAAAAGAAACCAACCTAGTAGCGTTAGATTATCAAGGATTGGCACCAATAATAGTTACAAATGGATGGATAGATAATTAAGCATGGAAAGCACTAAGAAAAAATATGAAGAATTCTTACTATTTGATATCATCTTAATGCTTAAAGGATAAATCTCTTAAGGAGGGAGGGCACGTTGTTACCTTAACACAACATAATGGGCCCTATGGGTCCATCAAGGCCATTTGAATCATAAAAGTCGATGTAATGGATCATTGTGGTGTCATTTATCATGTTAATTGATGCCCCTAATATTATTTTATCATATTTTAATGTACCATCCATGATTTCTAGCTTTATGACTAATGTCTATTGTATATATTTATAGTGCTTTTCCAAAAAATATAACATAATCCTTTCCATTATTTAAAATAGAAGGAATACATATGATTGTTTGACAAAACAATTAAGGTACATAAGATCAGTTATAGAGTTCACAAACAAAACCTCCATAAAACTCCAAAATAGATCATCAAAAATGAAAACTACCCATTACATAGATTTTTCAAACCTCTCACAAAGCAATCCCCATCTTAAAAAATCATACAAGGAGAGAGCTTGGATCTTTGCGACAAGCTTGTTTGGATCATGGTTGTGCTCTCAATAGATGTGACAAATGTGGATTTTAGTGAAGCTTAATTTGATTTCTTTCATGTGTTGAAAACTATCAAATACATCTATATTTCTTTGCATTCTAATTCCCCTTAGCCATTCCACTACCAGTAAATAGTATCCATAAATATCAATGACCCCGAGTCCTCCTTCCAAGAGGATAATTTCAACAAAATAGATAAGACCTTGATTTCTTCATAGGTGATTGTGCCATTGCACAAAACACACTCAAATCAGATTTTGTGAAAGTCAGAAAGGTGAACCTCGATATTTTGAGGCGCCTTCAAATGAACATGAATACTTGATGTCTCTATTCTTGGATCTACAACAAATCAATACTTTTTCAACTTTTTTGGTTTCTCAAACAATAGATAGGCTGGTTTAAGTTTGCAAAAGATTTTGTATGGTTATTTACATGCTCCTTGGAATAGGAATTCATTCCTAGTTAGCCATACCACCCATAAAATAAAACATGGAAGAGGTCGATGTGCTTCAGATCTTACCTCTTGATATTCCAACCAGATTTCTGATGTTTCTTCTGTGCCTTCATCCCATACCCCTTTGCCACTAATGATAGATTTTGTAGCACTACATACCACTTCAGTAAAATAACATTGAACAGAAATCTGATTGATGCTTGCATAATTTTCCATAGATAATGGACATCTCCGAGGACTCTGCCAACTTTTTTGCTGTATATCCCAGATCAAAGATTTTATTGTTTTTTAAGGAAAAGTCATAAGAAATCATGAGATTTTAAGGGCGGTTAAAGCTTTCAAATATGTTGCGAGTTTGAAATATCCTTTTCCTCCTTTTTCTTAAGAGCTGCAAGGTATCTTAGATTAACCTTGTAGTCATTTCCTATTTCATTTTCAACCCATACAAGACTGTTTGGTTAATCTCTTAATCTTATATAATCCAACTAGGGGGCAGAGACACATCGGTTCCACTCTAGTGCCAAATCCTTGTTGAGTCCTACCTGGCTTGCATGCTTGCATCCTCATTGTTCTCTTAATCTTATATAATCCAACTAGGGGGCAGAGACACATCGGTTCCACTCTAGTGCCAAATCCTTGTTGAGTCCTACCTGGCTTGCATGCTTGCATCCTCATTGTTCTCTTAATCTTATATAATCCAACTAGGGGGCAGAGACACATCGATTCCACTCTAGTGCCAAATCCTTGTTGAGTCCTACCTGGCTTGCATGCTTGCATCCTCATTGTTCCTGTCATAAAATGCTTCCAAATAAAACCAATTTTAAGAAATGTAAGAGGGAAATCAAACGTTGTGAGAGGCTTGACATATGGAGGCCTCCTATCCTTGAATCAGTTCCAATATGGACCTTCTGTCCATTTCCAATTAGCTAGGAAAGACGATCACCAATGATTGAGAAGTCTTTTACTACCTCTTTGCATACTATAGATCCTCCAAAAATCGATTTTCTAGGGTATCTTATCCAGTCCTCGAGGATTGATGGTTCAATATATTTCCACTTCATCACACTCTGCCACAAAACTTCAATAAAGAGAACTCTCCGCATTACCTTTGTAGCCAACGATTCTAAAAATGGAGAGAAAACTTTGAATCCCCAGCTTCACTACTTCTTAGGCCTTAATGGTGTTTTCCATTTAACTGAAAGTATGCCACCATATTCTCTTATTCCTGCCCAAACATACGTGGAGCACATTTTCATTATCTTGTTTAGTATGTCTGTGGGTATTGAAGGAAAAGAGGTCTGATAAATAGGTGTGACATCAAACATGTTTTTAACAAGGGTCAGGCTCCCTCTTATGAATATCCACCTGTTATATAAAAATGACCCTTTTTCAGTCTTTAAAAATAGCCATAACCAGTCTTTGTATTAGTTATTTTCCTTCAAGTGAAAACCCAAATACTTTGTAGTCTCTTCAAATTCTGTAACTTTAAATAGAAACAAAATCTTAATTCTAATAGAAGTTGGACCATCAATCTGGTGCAAGGTTATGGTTGAATTTTAAAGGTAGGTCTTTATTCATGGAGCTATACAGCATTGAAGAAGAACATTTCCTATCATTTTTGCCTCCCAGGAAGAACCATTCCTAAGCAGGACAATATCCTATACAAACAGTATATGGGTGATAGTGAGTTCTTTGGTCACTTGAATTACTTTTATTTGTCATCCTTCGTTTAGACTCTTCAAAATTCTACTGAGAAAACCTTTGGCACTAATAAGAAGAGTAAAAGTGACAGGGCGCATCTTGACTAAATCCTCTCTGTGGCTGGAAAAAATAAGGTGACCCATTTATAAGGAAACGTATGATATTGTAGATACGCACTTACCTATCCAATTGACAAAGTGGATATCAAACCCTATGTGAAGCATCAATTAAAATCTTAAGAAAATTAAATCCATTCTATCATATGTATTTGAGGGATTCAACTTGAAGACGGAGGAGGTAGTATTCTTCGATTTAATAGTGTGGAGCACCTTGGGAAATTCCCACCATATCAAAAATCTGCCTTCCTGGAAGAAAACCAAACTGCTCATCGGAGATGATAGCCTTCAGGCTATTGCTTTGGCACAATTTTGTGAACACATCTGCATAATCGTTAATGCGATGGGCCAATTTGCGTGAAAGAGAAGGGACTTATTCATATTGAGGTTGTTCACAATGAAGGTGGAGTTGAAAGGATGACAATCATTCCCCATGGATCTTGGTTCTTCAACAACTAGTGACACTGTGACAAGTATTCCATTATCTCTTTAAAGAAACCTTCCAAAAGCTCAATGGTCCAGCCATCTATGACTAAATATTTATCACCTTAAAAAGAGTTTTTATACCTTTTAAAGATACTCTTCACTCACATGGGCATTGAGCGAATCATTTTGCTCATCTAAGAGCAATCTGTTCAAAAGAGAGATGTATAGGAAAATTTCAGAAATATTCAACTTATCTGGCTTCTTGTAGATTTTCTTGTAGTGATCCACACGCACTTTAACATCATCTTTAAAGAAGGACACAATCAAAAAGGCCATTGATGTCATACACGTGAAAAAAAGTATAGTTTTAATCTCCTCCTTTCAACCACTCTAGCTTAGCTTTTTCTCTCCATAATGCCTCTTCCCAAGCTAGAAATTTGCTTCTATCTTCTTCTAGACTCGCATCAGAACATAACATTTGTTAGGTAATCATGTATGACCTCTAGTTTATCTTCCGCTTCTGTAAGGGCTGCTGGTTCTGAGAGTTTTGTCCTTTGAAGTTTAATCCACTCCAATGGCTTTAATCCTCAACACGTTTATAGGAAGGGCCTCAATGGCTTACTCTCTAGAAACTATATCATAGGGGATCCATTCAGCGTTAAAGAAGATGATTCAGGTGCCCAGAATGGTGAAGAAGATCAACCATGCACACATGGTGCTCCAGTTGTGGTTCTATGTGATAATCCAGACTCATGCAAGAAAGTATTTTGAAACACTTTTCATCAAGCTTACATGGATACAAGAAGACAAGATACACACAAATTTAGCATTGTCCAGTATGATGTAATACCTCTTCAAGCGAATGAGATCCTAGTTTTCAAATCCATTCATTGCATATCCTAAGATCATTGCATTCATGACAGCCCATCTCATCTAGGCCTTCTATTATAGACCTGGTGTGCATCATTTATGGTCTTGCGTTTCAGACACGTTATAAGGAAAGCAACCACAAAACCATCAGATTGAAATCCATATCTAATTATACATTTGTAGCAAGCTTTCCAGGTCTCAAAGCAACCAAATTGACACATGCAAGAAGCACACATGAAAATCTGTCCACATATGGCTCCATGTCTGTCAATTACATTTCTGAGAAAGTGCCAGAGCTTCCAATTCTACAAATATCCCACAATCATTGCTTTCCATGAGACAACATCCTGTTCTGCCATTTCCTGAAAGACCTTTACAAATATCTGGGATACCCATTCAGCAAATATCTAGCAACCAATGCATTCTTGGAAACAGCATTATATTCAGGCAAATTTGCAAACACTGTCCAAGCTTCATGTCTAGTTACATTTGGCATAGATGTCTAAAACGCATCTCCAGCTACAACATCAGAAAGTAACCAACATTTCCATGACATACACAAGAATTTACAAATTTGCACACAACAACGAACCGAGTCTTTCCTGAGAGAAGAAGAAGGCTGAATTTGTTGAGCGACAGGTTGTCTTGTCTAGTAGGCAGTTTGACCAGGTGACCAGG